>ML104974.1:0-48434 GCA_003697995.1 Taxidea taxus jeffersonii | reverse complement strand
TCTCTAACTAATAAATGAATAAAATCTTTAAAAAAATTAAAAAAAATTATCAATTATCAAAACATCAAATATCAAAAAAATTTTATCAATTATCCAAAAAATTGATAAAAATTCAGCTGCTTCATATTTTATTGGTAATCTCCTGCCAAACAATTCCTCTTCATGACTGCATCCCAAATAGTCGCTAGCTGGAATCAGGTTTTGTAAATCGGAACCCCACAGCTGAGAAACGTCTGATCACGTGGTCTAACATGAATAAGAGGAGGCAAGCTCCTATTTTCTGCATGGGTTCCTTTCTTTCTTTCTTTTTTTTTTTTTTCCTGCACGGGTTTCTATAACTTGACTATTTGAATCGTGTCTATCCTTATCTGAAGGCCATTTTAGAAAATGCAGATGTTGCAAAGTAGTGAAAATTCCACATAAAAATTTTATACATACTTCTATTTCTGGGCTTTGGTTTATTCCCTTTACCTATTTGCTTATTCTGGAATCAGTATCATGCTTTTAATAACTGTAGCTTTCTGATAATTTTATTCTCCAGTAAGAGTGCAGCAGCCATCCCTCTTATTTGTAACATTTTCCTTGCTATTCTCGTGTTCCCATTAGAGTCATTTTAACAACAACAACGACGATGACAAATGTTTTTTTTTTTAAAGATTTTTATTTATTTATTTGACAGAGATCACAAGCAGGCAGAGAGGCAGTCAGAGAGAGAGAGAGAGAGAGAGAGGAGGAAGCAGGCTCCCCGCTGAGCAGAGAGCCGTATGCGGGCTCGATCCCAGGACCCCGGGATCATGACCTGAGCCGAAGCTGGAGGCTTTAACTCACTGAGCCACCCAGGCGTCCCACAACAACAAATCTTGTTGCAGATTCACTGATGTGGTTGTTATGTTGAATTTATAGATTAATAAAGAGTGAAGTTACGTCTCTGAAACGTGGAGTTATTCTAGTTAAGAATAAGGAATTTAGGGCAACCCTGTTTGGACCCCTCTCACTCCTGAGAGCTTTTTCTGTATCTTCACTTAATAAACTTCCACCACTTTACTCATATGCATACAAAAAGAGTATAAAGAATTTATCTCCATTTATTCATATTTCCCTAATATCCTGGTACTTTTCTTAATTCTTAATTCTTGATTTTTTCAATGACAAAAGTAATTTTTAAAAAAGATTTTATTTATTTATTTGTCAGAGAGGGAGAGAGAGAGCATGAGCAGGCAGAAGCAGAGAGAGAAGCAGGCTCCCCACCAAGCAAGGAGCCCGATATGGGACTCGATCCCAAGACCCTAGTATCATGACTTGAGCAGAAGGCAGCAGCTTAACCAACTGAGCCACTCACGTGTCTCAAAAGTAATTCTTTTTTTTTTTTTGCTTTTTTTTTTAAGATTTTATTTATTTATTTGACAGAGAGAGAGAGAGAGAGCAAGCATAGGCAGACAGAGTGGCAGGCAGAGGCAGAGGGAGAAGCAGGCTCCCTGCTGAGCAAGGAGCCCCATGTGGGACTCGATCCCAGGACGCTGGGATCATGACCTGAGCCGAAGGCAGCCACTTAACCAACTGTGCCACCCAGGCGTCCCCCAAAAGTAATTCTTGATCACTGCAAAAAGTAAGAGAGAGTATGGGAATATATTGATAGAAGAACACGTTGATTGAAAAATTCCTCACTGTAATCTGATTCCTAGCACTGACTATAATTAACAGTTGGTATGTATAACATATAATCGGTGTATGTCATTTCAGATATTTAAAAAAATATATTTTATTTATTTAACAGAGAGACCGTGAGAGAGGGAACACAAGCAGGGGGAGTGGGAGAGGGAGAAGCAGGCTCTCCACCAAGCAGGTAGTCTATGCGGGGCTCGATCCCAGGACCCCCAGGACTATGACCTGAGCCGAAGGCAGACGCCCAATGGACCCAGCCACCCAGGTGCCCCTCATTTCAGATATTTCTTCTGTGACCACCACACACTTTAAATAGACATGTAGTCTTGTATCCAATCCAATAAGATCCTAGTTTTTTAAAGGCTTTATACTATGTCTATTCAGTAATTTGCCTTAAAAAAACGCATTTCAATATTTAGATATTTGAATTTTCACACTGGGGTTTTGCAAGTCGGTGAACATTTGATAAATTCTTTCTCCCAGAGAACTGTTAACATACATTCCCAGACAACAGAAATATATAATTGAACTAGTATAAGCGTATGTGATTTTTTTTATTTTTTTTTAAAGATTTTATTTATTTATTTGTTAGAGAGAGAGAGAGCACAGGCAGACAGAGGCAGAGGGAGAAGCAGGCTCCCTGCAGAGCAAGGAGCCCGATGTGGGACTCGATCCCAGGACGCTGGGATCATGACCTGAGCCAAAGGCAGCTGCTTAACCAACTGAGCCACCCAGACGTCCCGCGTGTGTGGTTTTTTATAAATGGATTATCAAGTAATAAAACAAAACTCTCATAATAAAACAAATTCTCAAGTATCCAAAACTGAGGTGACACAGCTCAGAAGGCATATGCGAGTGTCTCCTGCTTTTTGTAAGTTCACCTAATACCACTTCACTTATACGAAAGACCTATATCGTACTTGCTTTTGTTAGCCAAAAGACATCCAAAGGGGATTTTTGCTTTTGTGAAAAAAGATGAAAAGCGAAAAAAGGTGAAAAGCAAAAATAGCGCTCCTGGTGTGTTTTGCAAGCCCTGTGTATAGAGGCGGCGTGCGCCCTGAGCCGTCTCAGTGGCGCCACCAAGCACCTTTCCCGGGAACTACACTCAGCATCTCAACATCAAAGGCACCAGACCTCTGCGCGGTGCCTGCGACCTTATCTCCATTTTATTTTGTGCATCCTTTAGAAGAGGTTCCTAAGGTATCAGAAAAGCTTAAGTGTGCTCAGTTTGGAGGTCTGGCAACACTAAAAAATTTTCTATATAAATTCATGGTAATTACTTCTTTGCACCGTTTTGCCTTACGAAAGGTCTCATGGTCGCTCGCTCTAGTTTCAAAGAATGGGGCAAACCTTTCATATATTATTAGACTTCTGCTCCAATTACTTGCTAGAAAGTCACTTCCCTTTTTTTATTTTTAAGGGAGAGGTTGGTAAGAGAAGGAAAAAATCGCATTTCAAACAAAAATAAAAGTGGTAAACAACTCATAAAATTATGAGATCAGAAATTTTATGACTAAAATTCATTTTAGTTTCAGTAACAAAGCATCACCGCCTTTTAAAAAATAGTTACTCTATTCATATATTCTAATAATCTAATAATATTATTAATGATAATATTAATAATGTTAATATAATTAATTATTTCATTAAATTAATTAAAATAATTAATATACTAATAATATAATAATATAATATATTCTACATGTTTTGTGCAAGACAAAGGCAACATTTTATTAAAAATATGAATAGCTCTCTCATTGTTTTTCAAGCTTTCCCTGCTAAATTGCATACCACATGCAAACATTAGTGAACTGTATGGCTTTTGTTTGAAGACTATGGTTGTGCTTCCTTCCAAATGGAGGTTTTCCTTTTTTTTTTCCTTTCATATTTTTTCAAGATTTTAAAAATTTATTTTGAGAGAAAGAGAGTGAGCACAAGGTGGGGAAGCTATAGAGAGAGAGGAGGAAGCAGGCTCCCTGCTGAGTGGAGAGCCGGTTTGGGGCTTGATCCCAGTGTCCTGAGATCATGACCTGAGCTGAAGGCAGAAGCTTAACCCACTGAGCCACGCACGCCCCCCAAGATTTTATTTTTGAGGAATGTCCACACTCAACGTGGGGCTGGAACTCATGACCCAAAGATGAGGAGTCATACGCTCCACCGACTGAGCCAGCCAGGCACTGCTAAGTATATCTTTTTGATGAAATATACCCATAAAACACTCCTAGTGTATCCTGAAGTACAGTGGTAGTTGTCCCAAGAGAAAACATCTGTGGGGCGCCTGGGTGGCTCAGTGGGTTAAAATCTCTGCCTCTGGCTCAGGTCATGATCCCAGGGTCCTGGGATCGGGCCCCGCATCGGGCTCTCCGCTCAGCGAGGAGCCTGCTTCCTCCTCCCCTCTCTCTCTCTGCCTACTTGTGATCTCTGTCAGATAAATAAATAAACTCTTTTAAAAAAAAGAGAGAAAACATTTGTGCAATTTGAGCTGTGAGATGAACTAGCTGTTTTTTTGTTTGTTTTTAATGGAGAGATTTTTAACTTAAAAGTACGACTAATCAACCACGGTGTTTGGAAGGTGTCATCTCAAAAAATGGAAGTGGTCCTGTTACCTCCCTCAGAAGAACAACTGGTAGTATTTGTTGCCACTATATAAAATTCAAGCTTTCAAAAAATTAGAGCTTTGTACAACTTCTGTCCCCTGCCATGAGCTTGGCAGCTTCTGGGTTTGTAGAGATGTCTCTGATGAGGGTGGTGTTGGTTATCAGTGAATGTGGACTTTCGACATTGCATAATGAGATGCATTAACATTTGGAAGACCAGCATAACTCAGGGCAACAGTATTTTCCATATGATCAATGACTGATGCTGTAAAGTCTTGCATGGGTAAGAGATCAAAGTGCAGGGTAGACCAGTGGATTTTAACGTAACAGCACACACAAAAAATCATTGATGGTTTTGTGTTCCTTGTAATGACTATGAACCTTTTAAGAAACGTCTGGATTTTTGGTCTTGATTTTTTTTGTGTGGTACCTAGATGAATAGCTACAATTATCTGAAAAAGTAAAATATTTCTCCCTTTTCCAACAACGTATCTGTGAGAGGCCATATTTCCTTCATATATTTCAACCAACAACGTGTCACATTGAATGCGGGAACAAATATGAGAATTCCTTCATCTTCTATTAAGTTAGACATCAAAGAGATATGCAAACATGTTAAAGTGATGCTGTTCTTATCACTACTTTTTGTCTTGGAACAGGTAGTTATTTTTCACAAAAATATGTCGCTTGTGTTAACGTGTGTTAACGTGTGTAACGTGTTAGTATTCTAGTGTTAAATGAATAAAATTCATTTAAAAAATGAATTTAAAAATTCCTTTAAAAATTCCTCCTATTTAATGTCCGAGGTGGTAAGCATTGATAGGTGAAATCCACAAAACAAAGACTCTTTGGGGTCCTCGGTAATTTTTAAAATTGTGAAGTGGGGGCGTCTGGGTGGCTCCGTCGGCTGGGTGTCTCACTCTAGATTTCGGCTCAGGCTGTGATCTCAGGCTGGCGAGATGGAGCCCCGCTTCAGACACTGCCCTTAGCGTGGCGTCTGCTTGGGATCTCTTTCTCCCTCTCCCCCCACTCGTGCTCTCTCTCTCTCAATAAAATAAATAAAACCTTTTAAAATAAAATAAAAATAAAATTGTACCGTGGCGGAGTGCCTGGGTGGCTCAGTGGGTTAAGTCTCTGCCTTCGGCTTGGGTCGTGATCTCAGGGTCCTGGGATCGAGCCCCACTTCAGGCTCTCTGCTCAGCAGGGAGCCTGCTTCCCCCCCCCCTGCCTGCCTCTCTGCCTACTTGTGATCTCTCTCTCTCTGTCAAATAAATAAATAAAATCTTAAGAAAATAAATAAAAAGGAACTTAGGAGACCTATCACTTGATGTATGGACCTTCTTTGGATCCTGATTCGATCCTTAAAAAAAAAAGAGAGAGAGAGACGATGGGGAGATTTAAATCCTTTGGACACTTGATAGTAATATAGAATGATTGTTAATTGTTTAGTTGTGATACAGTATTGTGTGGGTGTGTGGCAGGGCAGTGTGTGTAAGAAACTTTGTATCAGTCAAGCCTCAGTCAAGGAAACAACTACTATGCATATTACAGAATAAGAAATTAATTATAGAGTCATGACCCCAGTGTCCTGGGATCGAGTCCCCACATCTGGCTCCTTGCTCAGCGGGGAGACTGCTTCTCCCTTTGTGTGGCTCTCTCTCTCTCTTTCAAATAAATAAAATCTTTTTAAAAATTCATTAAAAATTTTATTACAGGAATTGGTATGCTTGTGGGACAAGCTGGGGGAAGTAGAGGCTCAGAAAAGGACCAGAGAAGTCATGAACTAGCTTGGGCAAAGTAAGTTGGAAGCATCCATCTTCTGGAGGACAACCACAGAAAGAGTTGGTGGCGATGGTTATGGAAAATCGTTTTTTCTTTGTGGCTGCTGCTACCGTGAGCTCACAGAGGAAGTTCTGGTAGTGAACTGGGGGTTGTTGGTCAGCAGGTCCAGTCACTGGGAAGGAGGGCTGGATGAGGAGTGGGGGGAAGCAGACCAAATGGATGTAACTTGCCAGTGCCTCGGCTATCCCTCACTGCCTCTAAGACAGGACAGGACAGGACGCCCTCCAGAGCACAATGGCTATCTGTGAAGTTTCACTTCTGCCTCCCAAATTGTATGTAAATTTCTCTCGTGGCTCTCCCTCACCTGGCATCACACAGGGAAAGGAGTTCTGGAAATGTGGTCCTGGCTCAGTCATGCGCGAGGTGCAAAGCTACCCCATTACCCTTCAGAGATATCTACAAGAATACTCACTGGTGCAATCATATGGCGTCAAGATTTGCTCAAAATGGTTTGGGAAGTAAGGGGAATAGGAAGAAAGAGACAGCTCCATTTTGCCCATGAGCAGAAGATGGGTGATGGGTACCTGGAACTTCGCTTGACTATTCTCTTGATGTTCTGCGTCTGCTTGGAATTTTTCTTTAATTAAAAAAGTTCATTTAAAGTGCACTCTTGGGGCGCTTGGGTGGCTCAGTGGGTTAAGCGTTGGACTCTTGAGTTCCGCTCAGGTTATGATCTCTGGGTCATGAGGTCGAGCCCTACGTCAGGCTCTGTGCTCAGTGGGGAGTCTGCTTGAGATTTTCTCCCTGTGCCCCTCTCCCACACGCTCTTGCTCCCAAATAAATAAATAAAAATCTTTTATAAAGTACACCTCGGGGCGCCAGGGTGGCTCAGTGAGTTATAGTCTCTGCCTTTGGCTTGGGTCATGATCCCAGGGTTCTGGGATCGAGCCCCACATCGGGCTCTCTGCTCAGTGGGGAGCCCGCTTCCCCCTCACCCCGCCTGCCTCTCTGCCTACTTGTGATCTCTGTCTGTCAAATAAATAAATAAAATCTTTTAAAAAAAAAAAGTACACCTCTTGCATTTTTTTCTCTTGAAGTATCAATAGACCCATAGATTTCATTTTTTTTAAGATTGATTGATTTATTTCAGAAAAAGAGAAAGAGAACAAGTGGGAGGGGCAGAGGGAGAGGGAGAGAGAATCCAAAGCAGACTCCACACTGATCGAAGAGCCCGACCCAGGCTCAGTCTCACCACCCTGTCAACATGACCTGAGCCTAAACCAAGAGTTGGTTGCTTAACTGACTGAGACACCTCGGCGCCCCAGATTTTATTTTATTCAATGTGATGTAGCTCATTGTAGCCATTGTTCTTATAGATGCTTCAGTTGTCCCAAATATGGCTGGTGGAAGACTTTAATCTGGCTCCTATTTTTCTAAAAAAGATTTTATTTATTTATTTGACAGATAGATCACAAGCAGGCAGAGAGGCAGGCAGAGAGAGAGGGGGAAGCAGGCTCCCTGCTGAGCAGAGGGGCCCAATGCGGGGCTCAATCCCAGGACCCTAAGATCATGACCTGAGCCAAAGGTAGAGGCTTAACCCACTTAGCCACCCAGGCGCCTCATAAACTGGCTTGTATTCCTTTGAAGATGACTGTGGCCTTCTTAGATAGCTCCTGTCCTTTCTGGCACTGTGGCATGTCCTCAACTCACTTTCCATTTCCCTTACCCCAAACCCAGAATTGGGCCAGTTCTCCCAGTGCTCTGGTTTCCTTTAGAGGGGAATAATGTTTAGAGACCAAGATACAGGTGTTAGGTGTTAGATGTGCTGGTGATTATTGGTGTAGTGTCATTTCTTCTGGGTCCTTTCTTAAATGTTTAACAAATGAAGAATGGATGTTGGATTTTATTAAATGCTTTTTAAAAAATATTTTATTTATTTATTTGACAGAGAGAGAGAAAGTAGGCACAGAGGGAGGGGGAAGAAGGCTCCTTGCTGAGCAGAGAGCCCGATGCAAGGCTCCATCCCAAGACCCTGAGATCATGACCTGAGCAGAAGACAGAGGCTTAACCCACTGAGCCACCCAGGTGCCCTGTATTAAATGCTTTTAAGAATATCTGTCAAGGGATGCCTGGGTGGCTCAGTGGGTTAAAGCCTCTGCCTTCGGCTCAGGTCATGATCCCAGGGTCCTGGGATCGAGCCCCGCATTGGGCTCTCTGCTCAGCGGGGAGCCTGATTCCCTTCCTCTCTCTCTCTGCCTGTCTCTCTGCCAACTTGTGTTCTCTGTCGAATAAATAAAATCTTAAAAAAAAAAAAGAATATCTGTCAATATAACCACATTCTGCGTTTTCACCTGGTGAAATTTATTAATAAATTGCGTAATATTGAATCATCCTTGAACTCCTAGAAAGAACTCTCATTTGTTGATGATGAATCATTCATGTAACCTATCATTGTATTCTAGTTGCTAATATGTATTTAGCATACGTATACCGCTATTCATGAGTACTCATGTCTGTACCACTGTAAAGCTTTTATTTATAAACCAGGCTGGAATTGTTTACTGGTGAAACATGGATCTGAGACTTTGTTGAAAGGGAGAGTAGATTGGCCTTTGATAATTTTCTCAAAGACTTTATCACAGGTCTGTTGAGGTCATTTGTGTTTTTCTAGAAAGTTATCCTTTCATTGGGGTGTTCAAGATCCAGGTTTCACTTTGTGTCTCTGCTTTCTATCCCCCCTTCTCTTCTTGGTCCAGGGGACCAGAATAATCTGATCTCATTTCTAATTCCCGGGGAAGAAATTGTGGTTGACTGGCCCAGCTCAGACCAGGTGTTCACCCTTGGTCCAATCCACCATGGCTGGGGACTACTGTGTAATGAGCTAGGATCTTAGGTTCCCCCGGTGTGGGTCAGGAGAAAAGTCTTACAGAAGAGAGGTTATAAACTGGGCAGATACCACAAAAGCTGTCTGCTCAGGGCTTAGAGTTAGCAATTACTCCATTTTAGGTTTCTCTAATTCACAACTTTTTCCTTGCATTGTTCTTAAGTTCCTCTTTCTGCTTTTCTTAGCTTTGTTTCTTTGTCCTTTTTTCAAGCTTCTTTTTTTTTAAAGATTTTTATTTATTTATTTGACAGACAGAGATCGCAAGTAGGCAGAGAGGGGGTGGGAAGCAGGCTCCCTGCTGAGCAGAGAGCCTGAAGTGGGGCTCGATCCCAGGACCCCAGGATCGTGACCTGAGCCACCCAGGCACCCCTTTTTTTCAAGCTTCTTATTTGATTGCTTAATTTATTAATTTTGTGTCTCATAGTTAGAAATTTGCATTTAAAACTTCAATTTTTCCTCTCAGGACAGTTTGAGTGTGTTCCATAGTTCTGGAAGGTAATGTCTTTATTATCTTTATATTCTCATTCCGAGGTCCGTGATTCAAGGGTTGCTTTGGAGAGCCTTTCTAAAATCTCCATGCTGTTGGGGAAGCGGGTTTTTCATGAGGGTACAGTTTTGATTGTGCTGTCAGAGTACATGATCTGAACTATTTCTACTTGATTACAGTTTTCTTTGTGTGGCCAATTTTTGTAAGAGTTGTAAGAGCTCTTTAACAGAATATGAATTATATCATTTACTTGCTGTACTGTTTTATGTATTTTGGAGACTTAATTTGTGAAGCACTGAGCTGCGAGAGTGTTAGGTGTTAGATGTGAGAATGTTGGAGTTTAAGACTATCTTTGTATTTGTAATCCTTCTGCCTTTTTTTTTTTTTAAGATTTTATGTATTTATTTGTTAGAGAGAGAGAGAGAGCAAGCACAGGCAGACAGAGAGGCAGGCAGAGGCAGAGGGAGAAGCAGGCTCCCTGCCAGGCAAGGAGCCCGATGTGGGACTCGATCCCAGGACGCTGGGATCATGACCTGAGCCGAAGGCAGCTGCTTAACCAACTGAGCCACCCAGGCGTCCCTGCCTTTTTTTTTTTTTAAAAGATTTTATTTATTTATTTGACAGAGAGAAATCACAAGTAGGCAGAGAGAGAGGAAGAAGCAGGTTCCCTGCCAAGCAGAGAGCCCAATGCGGGACTCGAATCCAGGACCCTGAGATCATGACCTGAGCCGAAGACAGAGGCTTAACCCACTGAGCCACCCAGGCGCTCAGTGTGCTTTTTTTTTTTTTTAACTGTAGGCTCCCCACCCAGTGTGGAGCCCAACACGGGGCTTGAACTGAGATCAAGACCTGAGCTGTGATCAAGAGTCAGATGCTTAACTGACTCAGCCACCCAGATGCCCTGCTATCTGTACTTTAGTGCTATTATTTAGTGGATGAAGTTCATGACCACTACACCTGTTTTGTGGGTCATGTATTTGATCATTGTAAGTGATATTTTTGTCCTATTTAATACTTTTTCTTTTTGGCCTTGAATTCAACTATGCTGACATAAATATTGCAAACCTTACTTTCTTTTTGTCCCCCTTGGGATGTTTTTGCCCATTCTTTGCTTTGTGATTTTTTCGAGTCTCTTTGTCACGGCTTGATTCTTTACTCTCTTTAAAATGAGAAATCACTTTTGGTAAGCAGTATAAGGTATTTCACTTACATTTTCCCTCAAGTTAGTATTCCCACTTAGATTACACAGTTGAGTCATTTATTAGGTGATCGAGAAAAAAAAAAAGATGTTAATGGAATTTTTTCTTTTGTCTTCCAACAGGTCTGAGTTTCTGGGGCTCCTCAAGATCTCATTGTTCCTCTTAGGACTTGGCACTATTGTTTTTATATTCAGAAGTGTGGAGTTCAGTAGCCCCACGCCAGAGCTCCCTCATTCTGCTCTGGCCGACCAGATGCCGAAGCTTCTACCTGAGGAACATCTCAAGAACCTCTTTACCTACGAAGGAATCTGGTGAGAGTCAATTTATTCCACGTTGGTCCGATGTCTCCCTTGCTCCTCCGACGGTTTACTGTGCCCAATTTATTGCCAGTTCCCCGCCCTCCCGAACCAGTGCCTGCTGTTCAAGTGATCCATACTGCGGGACCTGGAGAAGGACGGGTCTGCAGGGTGCAGTGTGTTCTCTACAGTACCCAGCAAAGTCCCTTAAAACTACCAAGGGTCTGTTTGTCTAAAACTGTAAGAAAGATACTGCCTTTCTGTCCTGCTGGCCTCCTCTTCTGCTGGGGCCCAGATGCCACGGGCATTCACAGGACTCAAGTTCAAAGCCATTTGGTGCAGGAGATAATTCTAGAGAGGGGGCCTTCTTCCCAACCCCTGTAGGGGGCCTTCTTCCCAACCCCTGTATCTCTGGGAGGGGCCGCTGCTAGGATTCCAGAATCTCCTCCCAAGGAGGGCAGGTGAGTATCTGGAAAGGAGATTCTCAGGGTGAAACTCACACTGATTAGACCCCGGGGTCCCTCACCCATCAGCCAAGCCGCCCACTCCACGGTCACAGTCCTTTTCTGGTTTTAGGCTCTTCCCGAAAAACCAGTGCAAATGCGACGCTACCACACGGCAGGAAAGCTACAACTTTCAGGATGCCTATGGCCAGACTGAGCTCCCAGCGGTGAAAGCGAGGAGACAGGCTGAATTTGAACACTTTCAGAGGAGGTATTGCAGACCGCGGGGGCTCTTCGGTCCTGGGGTAGAGCAAAAGCTCTCTCTACTGTGTCCTGAGCGTGTGGGTCCCAAGAAAATAGGGAGGAAGTCCTCACTTTCAGAAGTCCCTGGGGGGAATTGTTAGGAATAAACCAAGGAGAGAGGAAGGAGGAAAATGGCCCATAAGTGAAGACTTACTAAACTTTGCATGTCTAGAACATTTCATAGTAAGAACAGAGCAAAAGAATGAAAATAGTCTGGAACGTCCGTGTCACAGCTCCGGCATCCAGGCCTTCGCAGCAGGTGACTTTGTAG
Source organism: Taxidea taxus jeffersonii (assembly GCA_003697995.1). NCBI lineage: Eukaryota > Metazoa > Chordata > Mammalia > Carnivora > Mustelidae > Taxidea > Taxidea taxus. The sequence goes on along the minus strand of ML104974.1, from coordinate 36,510 downwards.
CAAGGTGTACCTCTAATTCATTTATGTTGGGAATATATGTCCCCCTGCTATGCACAGGGCCTGGAATGACAGGGTGTACAGGCCAGGGCTGTGGGTTGAAAAGAGCGATGATTGATTCTGATGGGCTTATATCAAATGGTGTTTGTGGGAAGGAACCTCCTCAAAACCATAGGTGATAGGATGACCAGGCTAAGAAACCAAGAAGAAGGGAGCACAGAAGGGCTGGACAGGCCCACCCTTGCTTCCTCCTCTCCCTTTCATTCCCCTCCCCTCCCCTCTCGTCCCCTGCCCTTCCTTCCTTCCTTCCAGCAATCATTTATGAGTTATAGCAGAAGGTATGCCATAATAAAAAATAAAATAATAATAATAAATAATAAAAAAAATAAAAAAGAAAAATAAGTGCACCATGATAGGGGACTTAAACTCTGGAATAGGCTGGATGGCAAGTGACTTCACTTCCCAGTGCTTGAGTATCCTCATATGGAAAATTATAATAAAGATACTTCTTTCATAGCCTTTGAAGGCTTTGTAATGTGCACTGTATTAACATACAAAGAGTTAGTAACTCATGAAGGGTCTGAAATATACAGGCACTACAAAAATATCACCTGCTGCTATTGTTGTGGTTTGCTATTAAAATTATTGCTCTTCTGGTTCTCCCAGGAGACACACAATTCATTAAGAGATACATAAATCACCTAAATATTAGATCGTTGTAAGTGCTTCATGGCGACGTAAATTGCAAATAGTGTGGTAGAATGTTACTTGATGGCATAAAGTTTAATGGGACGATGAAGGAAGGTGATCTTGAACTCTGATTTATATATCAGGCAGGAGTCCCCACCATCTCCTGTAAAGGAGAAGCTCGGAAGGAAGAGTTCATCCAGGGCCGAGAGCCTTGGGCATGGGAGGCTTTCATGACGGCCGAATGACAAGCAAGCAGGTGATGGCTGTTGGAGCCCTAGTCACTCAGGGGAGGGCTGGTGGGATACGAGCCCAGAGAGAGGCCAGTCAAGATGGGCATCGTAAGCCAGGAGGTGGAGCGTGCATTTTGCTTTCTGAGTAGTGCAAAGAATGGAACAATTTTTTTGGTAAAGATCTTATTTGTTTATTTAGAGAGTGCATGAGTGGGGGGAGGGGCAGAGGGAGAGGAAGAGAGAGAATGTCAAGCAGACTCCACGCTGAGTGGAGGTCATGATCTCCACGCCGCAGAGGCTTTAACCCACTGAGCCACCCAGGCACCCTAGTTCTTTCCTCTTAATTGCTATACAGCTATGAATATGAATACACTGAATTTTATTAAGCCATTCTCCTGTTGAATGATATTCAAATTTGGGGGAAATTTTCATTATTACATTTACATAATTTATAATAATCTTACATTATATTTACATTCTTTCCTTATTTCCTTCAGATGTGTGTAAAGATGTTCATTTCAAAGAGTGCTGAAATGAACCTCCGTATGCATGTTGTTGCTTACACAGGCAGGTGTTTTTCCCCTTAACTAGCATCTGAATCCCTCATTCATGGGTGCTTATTTCTACTTTTAATAAATACAGGCAAATAGCATTCAAGAGTGTCTGCATTAATTCACACTTTCACGACGACAAGTGGGTATCTGAGGTATCTAAGATACCCACTACCTAACCAATACACCTTATCATTACATTTTGAAACATTAATGAAAAAAGCATGTCCTTTTTTTTTTTTTAAAGATTTTATTTTATTTTAATCAATCTCTACACCCATCGTGGGGCTTGAACCTACAATCAGGAGTCTCCAGCCAGGCACCTCCAGTTCATTGTTTTTATTTTTTAATTTATTTGTATTTTTATTTTTTAAATGATTTTAAAATTTTACTTATTTATTTATTGTCAAAGAGCAAGAGAGAGGGAGAGAGAGAGAGCATACAAGCAGGAGGAGCCGCAGGCAGTGGGAGAAGCAGGCTCCCCACTGAGCCAGGAGCCTGATGCAGAACTCGATCCCAGGACTCTGGGATCATGACCTGAGCCAAAGGCAGAGGCTTAACCGACTGAGCCACCCAGGCGTCCCCAGTTCATGGTCTTTAAAGTTGTATTTCCCTGGTTAATTCTGAAGCTGAGCTTGTTTCATTTATGCATTAGCCATTTGTACTCCTTCTGTTAATTGCCCATTTACATCATTTCCCATTTTTAAATTTCATCTCCTTTTGTACTCTTATAAATATTCACTACAGTAGTCTAATCATTCTTCCAGGGGATCTAAATGATACCTTTGGCTACACTGGATCCCCGAGGGCTGCATTACCTTAGTCCGCCAAAGAATCAATCTCACTGGCTCGTGATGTGCATGCCCTTGACTGAGGTTATTATAACCACAAAACCATATGAAAATCATCACCGTGTTTGCTCTAAAAATACTGAGGCAACAAATCCATTTCTTGTGATGTATTTTCTTTTTAAGTTCAGTGCCAGGAAAAGGTTTATTTGCCTCTGAAGTTGTTTGCTTCGTCCCGTTGATAAGACCGGAATATTGACCGCCCGTGGCTTTACACCCTGACTACCAGGAAGTTCACCTGTGACGTTGGCATTTGTCTGCAGCAGCTGGGTTCGCCCAGATGGTCTTGTTACTTTGTTTCTTCTTCCCCAGCTGATTGTGTTTTTAATTTTGTATGTGCTTTGTTGTAAAGGGCCTGGACTCTTGTGGAATTCAAGGCTGGAGGGAATTCAAGGGTGAATAAAGGAGGAAAGGAATGGAGGGGGTGAACGGGGCAGTCTACTTTCAGTTTTTCCCCATTGGCAGCACAGAGCTCCGGGTACAGGTCCCACTTTCAGAACTAACCAGGGAGGCGCGTGAGAGCAGCTGCTGACAGTTCTTCTGTTTCCTGCAGAGAAGGGTTGCCCCGTCCACCGCCGCTGCTGGCTCAGCCCAACCTCCCCTTTGGGTACCCGGTCCATGGGATAGAGGTGATGCCCCTGCATACAGTTCCCATCCCAGGTAGGTAGCTCTCCATCTGGAGAGGAGCCGGACAACTTTCTTAACTCTTCTTAAGCAAAATGGGGGAGTGGAAGGGAACAGTCATTTATTGAGTTCCTGCTGTGTACTCAGCACAATACGGGAAACTTGAAATGATTTCACTTAGTGGTTAGTCTTAAAGTTTCCACCATTAGGGATCGCCTTTAGCTGCTATGATGCTCCCGGGGATCTGGGATAACACAGAAGAGGACAGAAATCTGTGTGCCTCAAGGAATCTTAGAACATGATTGGCTTTTTGGTGTCCTTCAGCATCTTAAGATCAGGCAAAGATGAGCCCATCTCCTGGAAGAGCATATTGAAAAGAATATATTTTTTTTAAGATTTCATTTATTTATTTGTCAGATAGAGAGAGAGCGCAGGAGCGAGCACAGACAGACAGAGTGGCAGGCAGAGGGAGAAGCAGGCTCACTGCTGAGCAAGGAGCAGGACGCTGGGATCATGACCTGAGCCGAAGGCAGCCGCTTAACGAACTGAGCCACCCAGGCATCCCTTGAAAAGAATATTTAATGTTGGTTAAAACTCCCCTCCACAAGGGATTTCTACATACTTCTTTAGTTCAGCACCACATTCCTGGGAGGTAAATGTTATTTTGCCAATTTCACAGATGACGTAAGTTATCTAAGGCCTCATAGGGAGGCTCTATTTGAAGTAGAATTTGGATTAAGTCATATTATGAGCAGAGATAGATTCTAAAGTACATACATTTGGATGAATCGCTAGTATTTTTGAATAGTCATTTAAAAAGTGATTTGCCATTTTGGATGAGTCCTTTTTTTTATTGTAAAATATGCATAACATAAAATGTACTATATTAATCATTTTTAAGCACACAGTTTTGTGGCATTAAGTATATTCTCAGTGTTCTGCAACTGTGACCATCATCCATCTCCAGAAATTTTTTATCTGTACCCATTTAGCTCTACCTTCCTTCCCCCCTCCTGCCTGTGGCAACCACCGTTCTGTAGAATGTCTTGTCTCGTCTCTACCAGTTTGACTATTCTAGGAACCTCATATAAAGAGGTTTCATTACTTATCCATTGCTGCCTTCCGTTCCGTAACAGAGATATCTGGAAGGGGCGGGATTAATTCATAGTACCCATCCAGTGCTAAGGGTGGGCATCGGAGGCTTTAGATCTACTGGAATTTGAGAAGGACCATGGGACACCCCAGCAGGACCCCAGGGAGCGGGGAGTGGTCAGCAAACACTGTGCACAGGAGATGAGCTTGGAAGGGATTCTGGAAGGATGTAAGGGAAAGTTATCAGGAAAGTAGCAAGCTTCAGGGAACCCTTGGCATTCTCTCAAATGGTGTTTTTTATCCTTTTCTCCTTTTATCCAGGTCTCCAGTTTGAAGGACCAGAGGCCCCCATCTATGAGGCAAGTCCCCTTCCCAGCCCCCTCTTGCATTTGGCATCACTGCCCACGCCCCGTCCCCAATGGTGGCCGGTCTCAGATTTTGACAGAGTGGTCATCCAGATTCAATATCTGCCATGAGTCCAAGGTGGGGAGAGGGGGTAGGGATGCCTCCAGAAGGCATGATTTTTCCAGCGGTGTGAGTAGTCAGAGCTCCAAGGAGGACTTCCAGAAACCCAGGTCAGCGCAGAGGCTGCTACTTTTGCTGCAAGACACTGTCGCCACAGCCCTGGCTCCGGTGCCTGTTGCCTCCATCAGGTTTAGCACCAGCCAGCAACATGAGGGCTCTGTGTCCTGCCTTTCGTTCCCGCTTAATGTAGCTCCAAATCCAGCCCTTGTGCGTAGAGCTGATGGGGTGGGGGGAGGCAAAGTGCAACCGGAACCCTAATCTAAGCAGGAGTCTGGGAAATGTAGTTTTAGTTTTCCCACTCTGCACACCAGAGGTTGGAATGGGTGATGAGTCTGTACCTGAATTATTTTATATGCATCATGATATACTTAACCGCCGTTCTCCCCAACTAGAATATAAGCCTCTTGAAGGTGGGGAGTTGGTTTTATTCACTACTCTTTTCCCAGGACCTATAATTTGCATCTCAGAAAACACCTGTTGGCTGACCGAAGTGTTTTCAGCAGGTGTGGGGGAACCCAGTGTACTTTTCATAAAAATGCCCGGCTGCCCAGAGGACGAGAAGGCGGGAGAGGAGAGGGGCTTTAGGGAGTAGCAGTGGGAGGGAGAGAAGGGGACCAGTTCTAGCTACATGTTGAAGATAGACCCAATGGGACTCACGCAGAGCAGGAACGACCTCCATTAGGGACTGCAACAGTTGAATAGATGAAGGTACCATTCACGAGGCAGGGGGAACCAGAGAGAGGGTGGCAAACAGGGGTATAGAGAAAAATCAGTGGTTCGGTTGTGAAGATTTCGGGTGCCTGTGGCACTTCTAGCAGAGCAACCGGCCAGGCAGTTGGATCTTAAGAGGACAGCTGGAGACACGCATTTTTAAGTCATCAGCATATGAATGGTATTTCAAGCCGCCACCTCTAGTGAGAAGGTGTTGAATAGGAAGAGAAAAAGGGCATGAAACCAAACCCGGAAAAACTCCATTGGGAGGTTAGACAGAGGCGGAGGAGGAAGTCGGAAATCAAAAGGAGCAGCCAGCAGCAGTAAGGAGAAATCTAGAAGAATGGGATTCTGTAAGCCAAGACCTAAGACACCAGTGGCCTTTGAACACACGAGTCCCCAGGACTTGGTTGCCCTTCGCTGGGGACACAGCAGCAAACGGCTTTGGAGCCAGAGCCCAGCTCCCAAGGACACTAGGGGGCGCCTCCTCTCCGCCTCCCGTGCTCTGCCCCCTGCTGGCCATCATGGGCATGTGCCTTCCCTCGCATTTAGCGTCTTTCTGCCTTTCTGCGCCTTAGGTCGCCCTGACCGCTTCTATGGGGACACTGAACACCCTCGCTGACATCCCAGACAATGTGGTGCAGGGCAGAGGCCAGAAGCGGCTGACCATTTCGACCAGTGACCGGAAGCTTTTGAATTTCATCCTCCAGCACGTGACTTATACCAGCACGGTGTACCAGCACCACAGGGTGGATGTGGGTGAGAGCCTGTCCTAAGCAAAATGCTTAGGGAGTGGGAAAACACCACTGGGCCCTCTCAAAGTCGTCCTCCTCCAGGAAGCCTGCCAGCATTTAGGATTCTTCGCTTACTCTTGTTTCCATCCGTAGACATCCAACTTCTCAATTACTGTCCCCATCATTACTCCCATGCTGCCACTGACCCTATAGCGTGACTTGAAGAAAATGCATTTCTTTTTTTTTTAAGAAAATGCATTTCTCTGTGAGGGCAGATCCTTTGTGCTCTGCACCTGGAAACCAGCCGGCTCTGTTCCCCATTATCCGCAGCTCTCAGAGCTGAAGACTTCAGCTGTGAGAGAGGAGGGACCCAGTCTACACATCAGTGTCTTGTCCTGGGCATTAACAGAAAAAGAGAGATGTGGGGGAATTAAAGTAATTCTTTTCTCTTTTGACTACCTACCCAGGATGCATTCCCAGGACACCAGCAGAAAAATGAAACACAGGATAGATTATGCATGACCATGAACTAAAGAGAGCGCTCTCTCTACTTAAAGATTCCCAAACATCTCCCTTCACCAAATGACCCTGTGAGATAAAACAGGGCAGATGGTGGTCTCCTGGTTTTGTAGCTGGAGAAGGAGAGTAAGTGATTTACCCAAGGCATTTCAAATTTGTGTGGCGTCCCTGCTCAGGGGCCATGCTGATCTCTGTATCTTTCCAATTTGAGTATTTGTGCTGCCAAAGTGAGCACTGATGTACCCAAGTAGTTCAGATAATAAATGGCAAAGTCAAACTTATTCCAGGCCCTCTGATTCGAAGCCCACCCCACCCCACCAGACTCTCACAGTGTAAGAAATTCGAGTTAAGGAGCACTCAGCAGGAGGCACCTGGCTGCCTCAGTCAAGAGTCAGCATGCGATTCTTGTTCTCAGGATTGTGAGTTCAAACCTCATGTTGGGCATGGAGATTATTTAATTAAAAAAAAAAAAAGCACTCAGCCAGTTACCCCAGGGACACACAACAAGTCAGGAGCTGGAATGCCATCAACTCAGTGGGGTCTCATTACAGGCAAGGCATTTCGTTACTGAGCCTTCACTCCCTGCTGTAGATCATCTACCTTGGGGCAGTGTGGAGAGTGACCTAGACTCCGTGCTGCCCTCCTTGACCTTATTTCTCCCTCCAGTGAGTCTGGAGTCTGAGTCCTCGGTGGTCAAGTTTCCAGTGACCATCCGCTATCCTGTCATCCCCAAGTTGTACGACCCTGGACCAGGTAAGGCCCTGGCTCCTGGGGGGTGCAGGGTGGGGTCTTGTCCAGCTAGTTGGTGAAACCCAGAAGGGATCAGATTAGCTCTTGAGGCCGAGAGGAGAATTGATGACAATAACCACTCTGATATGATTCCTGACAAATGGGAAAAAAATTCTAATATTCTCATATGGCTTAATTGTATTTAACTTATTATGTGGTTGTGCTTATTCTGGAAAAAAAACAACAATTATAACATCTTAATAAGTAATAGTAATAAAGACATAGTGGTAATGGACCATGGCTAGATAATATCGATGGAGTTGAATCGGAAATCCAGAGACAGATACATTGGCCGTTTTACCCTGTGATAAAGGTAGCTTTCCAAATTAAAGGGTGCAGAGATGGGTGACCCAAGAAGTCACATGGGACAACTGCGTTGATAAAGGAAGATGAAAAGATGAATTATCTTAAAGCTCACACCAAGACAAATTCCAAATTGATCAAATATCTCATATTTTCAAGTGCTAGAAAAAAATAAAACCCGTACAGTTTAAGTTTTTATAAGATTTTATTTATTAATTTATTTGTCAGAGAGAGAGGAGAGAGAGCACACAAGCAGGCAGAGTGGCAGGCAGAGGCAGAGAGAGAAGCAGGCTATCTGCTGAGCAAGGAGCCAGATGCGGGACTCAATCCCAGGACCCTGGGATCAAGACCTGAGCCAAAGGCAGTGGCTTAACCAACTGAGCCACCCAGGCATCCCAAACCTGTGCAGTTAAAAAAAAAAATCTTAAGAGTGTAAGACCTTTCTAAATATGACACAAAGCACAAAGACCAGGGGTGCCTGGGTGGCTTAGTCATTAAGTGTCTGCCTTTGGCTCAGGTCATGATCCCAGGGTCCTGAGCAAGGTCCTGGGATCGAGCCCCACATCAGGCTCCCTGCTTAGCTCGAAGACTGCTTCTCTCTTTCCCACCCCCCCTGCTTGTGTTCCCTCTCTTGCTGTGTCTCTCTCTGTCAAATAAATAAATAAAATCTTAAAACAAAAACAAAACACAAAGACCAGAAAGAGAAGACTACACACATAAAATACATAAATTTTTTAAATGTTTTTTGGGCAGAAGCCCACCAAAAGCAAAGACAGATGACAAAGAACAAATTGGAGAAAAAAATATCTTCAACACACGTTAGAGTCAAAGGTGTACTTTTACTTGAAAGTGCCTATGAATCCATAAGAACAGTTAATAGGCTTGCGTGCCCAGCTGCCTCGGTCAGTAGCGCTTGTACCTCGTGATCTGGGAATTGGGAGTTCAAGCCCCATCTTGAGTGTAGAAAGTATTTAAATAAGTGAATATTTTTAAAGATTTTATTTATTTATTTGTCAGGGAGAGAGAGCACAAGCAGAGGGAGAAGCAGGCTCCCCACTGAGCAAGCAGCCCTATGCGGGACTTGATCCCAGGACCCTGGGATCATGACCTGAGCCAAAGGCAGACGCTTAACTGACTGAGCCACCCAGGCATCCCAAATAAGTAAATGTGTTTGTTTTTTTATTAAACCACCTAAACAAAACAAAACAAAAAACCAAACACCTAGTAATCCAATGGAAAAATGCACAGTTGGCAACAGATGAAATTCAATGGTACTTTTTGCTGTTAGAATATATGCTCAGTCTCATACTAAAAAAAGTGCAAATGAAAAATACATTCATTATCAGAAAGTATTGGATAATGAGTGCGGGGGGGGGGGCAGTCATTCTTACAAACTCCTGCTGGGAAATGGAAATGGGCACAGCCTTTCTGGAGGGAATTTGACAATACCTATCAACATTTGGAATGTGCATTCCCTTTGGCTCAGCAATTGTAATTCTACAAATTATCATACAGATATTTATATCGAGGTTCTTTACTGCAGCATTGTTTGCAAGGACAAAAACCTTAGACGTGGGATGCACTGATCAGATCAAGTGTGGTCCATCCGTATAATGAAATTCCATGCAGTGGCATTCAGGAGGGAAGAGAAAACAAAGGGGAAGGCTTTTTGTAATACTGATACAAAATGAGAGAGGGAAGAGTAAATTATTGTTTCTGTAAAAAGAAAGGGGGAAGAATATATATATGCCATTGCTTGAACATTCTTATTTTAAATCATTTTTGGAGTTCTCTGTTATTTTCTGTCTGTCTGGAGTGGGTTCATCTCTATACAGGAGATTCATTGTCTGTTGTTCATGCTAATTTCCTTTAAGTGTTCTGTAGTTTTTGTGGGTGAGCTCATCGTGAGTAGGAAGTTGTGCTTGTTTGTTTTTTCCTCTCCCCCTTCTCTCTCCTGGCTCCTTCCCATCTGACAGCTTTAGCCTTGGCTCTGCTCCCTGTCTCCCCAGCCTTCTGGTCTACTTTCTTATACTGGAGGCTCGGGGTTCCTGTCTCACGGTGATATCGGAGTTATGAAAGAGCCCGTTGCTGGGCCCTAGGATGGCTTGGCACAAGTCGTGGCTGTGAGGTGGTGTCATTTCTGTTTGCACCTGGAGGTGCGTGCAGGGGTGATGGCTGTTCTGGGGTTCCTTGATGGCAGGTAGTGGCGAGGGGTGGAGGGGATGCCACCTGGCTCTAGTCCGTGACTTCTAGCAAAAAGCCTGGCTCTGGACCCACACATCCCGTGAGATATCTTAATTCCATTACCCTTCAGAATCAGCTTCCTCTGTTACTTCTGATCCCAGAATGCAGGAGGTCCCAACTCTGCTCACTGCTTTTTATTTTTGTTCCTTGGAAGTAATGTGTATTTTTGTGCATCGTTCTATATTTGTATTTTTATCATTGCTGTATATTTGGGAAAAATAAGGAATCTCACACAGAAAGCTATACCATCAACTTAGCCAGGAGCCCCCCAATCTTGACCACATCCTAATTCATGCTCCTGGTTCTCTCTTTACTATAACAAAAGAACCCAACTGGCATGTGGCCCAAGAAAAGAGAGAACACAATTCACTTGGCATGCCCTTGAACACGATTTATTTGACTCTTCCCACCAGTCATTCTTCCCTCATGCCCTCAGCCCCCCGGGGGAGCTGGTGTAATGGTACAACAGGTATTAAAAAGAGGATTCTGGAAGGACTTCTGACTTCTGTCATTCTGAGAAGAAGCTCTGCGGTGGGGTTCCAGAGCACTCGCCCACAAGCCACTGGTAGGGTTGTGGCTTTCAGCCGGCATTAACTCCAACAGAGCCCACCCCACCCTGACATCACACTGCCTCGGTCAGTTTGGGTCCTGATGACCAAACCCCAAAAAACACACCACAGCGCCAGCTGATTCATCATGAAGCCTTTTCTGCAGAAAAGCTATTCCTTTTCCCAAATTTTATATCGATCACATGACTTGAGCTAGAGTATCTGGTCCAGACCTTCCACTCTCCAAGTAGACCTACTTCCACTGATGTCTTCCTGAGCGGGGAGACCAAGTGTGCTTCTGTCTAGAAGTGCAGGTGATGACGGGGGGTGGGGGTGGGGGGCAGGTCTTCAGTCCTTTAGATCTTTTCTCCCCTCCTCCGACCCTGATCTTGAACCCCTTGATGGGCAGAGCTCTGTGCATCTCAATTCTTAGTATTAACATGACAGCAGGATTCAAACAGTTTCCATAAGACAAAGCATTCACACCGATGGGAGGAGATGGCATAGTCAACCCAACAGAACGAGGGAAAGAAATTCTAGAAGACAGACACAATTTAAACAAGCTGGCTGTGTTTTAAATACATTTATTTTCTGTTCCAACTAACAAACGCTTACTAAGTGCTGTGTATGAGAGGCACGAGGGCGTGGCATAAAGAAATCACCAGAACAGCTCAAGTCAAGTCAGTGAGGCTTCCCAAAAGGCAGGGCTCTGACACGCACCCTTTCTCGTCCAGAGAGGAAGCTCAGAGACCTGGTGACCGTTGCCACCAAAACCTTCCTCCGTCCCCACAAGCTCCTGACCATGCTCCGGAGTCTTCGTGAGTACTACCCGGACTTGACAGTGATCGTGGCCGATGACAGCAAGGAGCCCCTGAAGATTAATGACAACCATGTGGAGTATTACCCCATGCCCTTCGGGAAGGTATGTCCCGCCCACATGGGGAGGCGTCTGGGTACCGTCTGGGTCCTGGGAAAGAGGATCCCGGAGGCAGATGCTTGAGTGGCTCTCCCAGGGCGGCATGATGCCAGAGCAGAGGGGGTGGGACTTACCTCTGTGTCCCTTCACCAACTCCAAATTCACAGGGAAATCAGATCACCCTCACGTTTCTGCATGAATGAAGTGGTTAATCTGCCTTCCCTCGTGCTTGGTACAGACATTGAGGTCCTTCTACATGACTTGAGGTGTCTGACATTCTAGGGATTCCCGACATTCAGAGAAACTTGTGATCCCTACGATTCCACCCAAGCTAGAGGCTCACTCTCTCTCCCCCGCACACAAGCCCTCCTTCCTCCAGGACGCACAGAAGGAAATGGATATTATCCAAACTGTAGCTCCCCACCCTCCATGACCTTCCAGGCACCATCAGGGGAAATGGAAAGATAGCCACAGAGACTCGGGTGAAAAAGGACTTCAATCCTTCCACACTGGTCCTAGGACCAAGGGAGAACTTCCTAGCCTTTCCCCGCCTCAGCCTTTGATTCAGGGAGTCACTGTCCTTCCCCCGTGTCTCTGAGACAGGAGCTCCCTTGAACCCAGTGGTTTTCAACCGCTTTTTGGGGTGCAGTCTGGAGGTGGGGAATGTTTTATTTTTTTCTTTAAAGATTTTATTTATTTGATATTTATTTGACAGAGAGAGAGAGCTCACAAGTAGGCAGAGAGGCAGGCAGAGAAGAGAGGGGGAAGCAGGCTCCCCGCTGAGCAGAGAGCCCGATGCGGGGCTCGATCCCAGGACCCTGAGACCATGACCTGAACTGAAGGCAGAGGCTTAACCCACTGAGCCACCCAGGTGCCCCCCTAGAAAGCTCCCAGGTGATTCTAAAATGTGGCCAGGGATGGCAACTGCTGATCTGACCTCATTCCACACACAGGGTTGGTTTGCTGGTAGGAACCTGGCCGTCTCTCAGGTCTCCACCAAATACGTTCTCTGGGTGGACGACGATTTCCTCTTCAACAACGACACCAAGATTGAGGTGCTGGTGGATGTCCTCGAGAAAACAGAATTAGACGTGGTAAGGGAGAGTGGCCAGTTTCACCCCAGTTGCAACCTGTAGAGCTGGCCAGGAGAGGGAAGGGGAAGAGGAGGGGGGAGGGAAGAGAAGGGGGCAGGAGGGGAAGGGGCTGGTGCAGGAGAGGAATAAGCCGGCACAGCTCAGTGGGAATCAGGAGCTGTGTGGTTTCGGCTTCTGCCTCCAAATTTTCTTTTCTTTGGACAAATAACATCCCCCCCACCACATTAACCCTCATTCTGTCTTTAAAATAGTGTGTTGATGTAAAAAAAAAAAAAAGCAAATGGTACAAAGTTTTAAAAAGTACACATAGCCCTCATGACATTTAAAAAAGAAGAAAGAAAAGAATGAGAACATCAAAAGTCATTTGCTACATAGAAAAGAAAAAGGCAGCTACAGTTAATAATAGTGTATCGTATTCTTGAAATCTGTGAAGAGAACAGATCTTCAGTCTTCTGGCCACTGGCACAATGGTTACAATGCAGGTGATGGATACGGTAATTAGTTTGATTGCGGTGGTTTCACAATATCTACACAAATCAAAACATCAAGCCCTACACCTTAAATATGTAGGATTAAAAATATATGTACAAGGGACGCCTGGGTGGCTCAGTTGGTTAAGTGGCTGCCTTCGGCTCAGGTCATGATCCCAGCGTCCTGGGACCGAGTCCCACATCAGGCTCCTTGCTCAGCGATGAGCCTGCTTCTCCCTCTGCCTCTGCCTGCCACTCTGCCTGTGCTCGCTCCTGCTCTCTCTCTGACATAAATAAATAAAATCTTAAAAAATATATGTATATATGTACAATTTTAATGTGTCAAAGATAGCTCAATAAAAGCTGTTTTTTTAATAAAAGCTGTTTTTAAGAAAAAGGAAAGAAAAACAGGAAATAGATAAGAAAATCAGTGGCATTGAGATCACAGTTCTCTCTTCCAGGAGGACAGTCCCCAAGGCATCTGTATTGACTAAGATATCTCCTGGCTAGGGGCGCCTGGGTGGCTAAGTCCTTAAGAGTCTGCCTTTGGCTCAGGTCATGATCCCAGGGTCCTGGGATCGAACCCCACATTGAACCCCACATTGGGCTCTCTGCTCAACGGAAAAAAGCCTGCTTTTCCCTCTCCCACTCCCCTTGCTTGTGTTCCCTTTCTCGCTGTCTCTGTCAAATAAATAAAACCTTAAAAAAAAAAAAAGAAGAAGAAGAAGAAGAAGAAAACAGGGTATCTCCTGGCTACTCTTCCAGAGAGCAGATCACAGTACATCAGTGAGGTAGAAAGCAGAACTCCCGTCATGTGAAAATTCAAGCTGGCCCTTGACTTTGTTTCCAGGGTCCTCCTGGACCAGCCTCCTTCCCTCCTCAGTGCTGCGCCGTCCTTATGGTCCTTGGCTGTGTGGCCAGAAGAAAGGGGGAGAGAACATGAAGTACAAGCATTTGTCTTTGCAGAATGTGTGAGAAGTTGCAGACATCCCTTCTGACTCACATCCCTTCAGCCAGGACTTAGACACATGGTCAGACCTCGCAAGGGAAGTGGGGAAGAGTCCGTCTTTACTGGTGTAGCTGGCTCTCTTCATTTAGTCCACTTACAATTCGGAGGGTCTCTTTGCTAAACAAAGAAGGAAGGAACTAGTGACCGGGGGGACTAAGAGCCACCCCAGAGGATTATGATGGTTCAGGACTCATCCTGTTTTGCTGGGGCTCACACGTAGAAATGCACAGATATTCCATGAGTGCGTGGACAGACAGCTCAGGGAGGAGAGGCAGGAGCAGAGGAGTGAGAGGAAGGCAGCTTGAGACACAGTGCACACGGCTTGTTGCAAGAAGCCTGGCCGTGGGGACTCTACAAAAGGACCCATGTGCATGCAGGCTGCTGTCTGCACGAAAACACTGCTCCTCCTCGTGAAAGGGAGTGACCTACCTTCTGGAAAGAGTGAACTTGCTATCGGGTGAGTGGAGCAGAGCCGTGTGCCCTTTGGACTTGGGGCTTTCTGCTCCTACCAAGGAGATTTTGTGCGGTGAGCAGGATGAAAAGATCAAGGGACCTAGCCGTGGTGTTTGGAAGACTGTGACCACAACAACAACAAGAGAGTATCCAAGGACTAGTATGGAGGGTAGATACAGAACAGGTGTGATTCTTGTTGTAACTCGGGTTCAGTCCAGGAAGGCTTCCTGGCAGAGGCAACATGGATATCATAGACTTGATAACATACACTTGTTCTCTAACATGCGTTTCTCTGCCCACCGGTTAGGTAGGTGGCAGTGTACTTGGAAATGTGTTCCAGTTTAAGCTGTTGCTGGAGAAGAGTCAGAATGGGGACTGTCTTCACCGGAGGCCAGGCTCTTTCAGACCCCTGGATGGCTTCCCCCGCTGCGTGGTGACCAGTGGCGTTGTCAACTTCTTCCTGGCCCACACGGAGCGACTCCAGAGAGTTGGCTTTGACCCCCGCCTACAGCGGGTGGCTCACTCAGGTGGGGACAAGCTGAGCGGGGAAGGTGCTGGCCCGTGGACTAACCTCAGGAGTTTGTCCTTTCCAAGAGCTGCGAGGCATTGATCGTGGTTCTTGCCGGCAACAGTGGGCTTCTCTCCCTTTCCCCAAAACGAGGGAGCTCAGGGTCTCTCTCGCCTCCCTCCTCCCTCTCACTGGGATTTCTTATCTCCTGTCTGCTGCTCCCGTGTGAGACACCCTTCCCCTGCAGCTCTGTCCCCTCCCTCATTCCCCTCTGATTCCCTCAGTTCTGGAGTTTGTCGTTCAGTCCAGTTGGAGAGCTCATCTGGGTCTCTCTGCCTCTCTGGCCACAGCTAGGAGAAATGTGATTACTTATTTCCTTCCCACTCATCAGCCTGGGCAGGGGGCTTTGCCTGATGCTCAACTTCCCCCCATGGGTACACACCGCATCCTTCCCCACCTGCCTCTCCGCCCCCACCCCAGACCTGGAATATGGCCCGGGGTCTCTGGCTGAAGCTTGCGCTCTCCCTCTCTTGGCAGAGTTCTTCATCGACGGGCTCGGGAGCTTGCTCGTGGGGTCATGTCCAGAAGTGATCATAGGTCACCAGGCCCGGTCTCCGGTGACCGACCCGGAGCTGGCCGCACTGGAAAAGACCTACAGCGCATTCCGGACCAACACCAAGGACCAGGTCCAGTTCAAGCTGGCGCTCCACTACTTCAAGAACCATCTCCAGTGCTCTTCATGAAGGCACTCAGGCATCAGAAAAGCTCTAGGCTTACTGGGGGTGGGTACCTAGGACAGCGGAACTGGGGGTGGGACACCTGATGAGACAAGGCTGTAAAGGACAAGCCAGTGGGTGGGGCAGGGGGTGGGGCTCACTTACTACAAATAACTCGTCAGAGGCTCATTAGAAATGGACCAGTTCCTGAGAAGGGCGGCAGAAGCCCATGAATAACAATCATTATTTGTATGATGCGGTACCATTTATGGAAAACCCGCACATCCCCTATTGGATCTCCTGCAGAAGAGTAGAGTATGGGTTGGCTTCCTTAGTCATTCCTTAGGAATGGCTGGGGGGGTTTTAAGGGTTATTTGGGAGAAATGATATCATAGTCAGAAATATCCTCTCTAGCCTCCACAAATGTTTATTTGTTGCTACCTTGGGGACTCAGATAATGTGAATGATGCAGGGTCCTGGTCTGGAGGACGTTGCAGCCTGGTCCAGGTCGGTCTGTGAGGAGAATTGCGCAGCCAGGGTCGGGGGATCAGAGGAGGGACGCATGACCAAGGGCCAGGCAGCTGGGGGAGGCTCTGTGAAGAGAGCTCTGCTGGAGCCCTGGAGGACGGAGGGATTCGGGCAGCAGCAGAGGGAGGGAGGGGAGCACCGTAGTCCCCTGTCTGCCCGAACAAAGGTTTCCTTGGCATCACACTCACTACAGCAAGGACACATTCCAGAATGCCAGGGATTGAACTCCGACCCTGTGCTAGGTGCCACGATAGGCAGTGTAAGTGCAGTGTTTCGGCTGTTGACTACTCAAGACCCATGTCATCTTTAGAGAGGAGCCATCCCATGTTGTGGAGGAAGGCTGTCTCTGTTATTTTCTACAACTACTGTACCAGCCTTGCCTTTAGGGCTTCCACTCTTTCCTGCTGAAGATGCCCTAAGGTAGTTCAGGATCTCTGAAAATGTGGTTCAGAGATAATGCATAAAACTCGATGCAAAATGTTTCGGTGGTCCAATAATTTTGAAAAATACCGAACGTTGTCTCTATCTCTTGGCAAGTTGCAATTCACATTAGCCCATTAAAGGCTCTGAAAGGACCTGCAAAGAAATCAGGTTAATTTTATGTAATTCAGCATTTACCAGCTATGGATATAGACTGGCAATCATTTTTTTATACTTCCAAACCATGAATTGCAATCAAGATTCTATTGCAAAAGCCTCCACAGCTTTAACTAACCTGGACAATCATTTGACACAATCGTACATGCACTTTACCTACAACAATATAGCTATACAGGAGGATGCTGTTGGATTGTTCCATTCAGTCCTGCCTTGAGAAGCGGGCAGGAGAAGCCCCTTGCTGGGTCCTGTGCTCTAGAGGACACTGTAGATCACAGGCACAAGTGCTTGCTGATGAGCACTGGGCATTTCAGCCACTTGGGATCCAGTGTTCAGCAGGAGGACAGAGTAACCTGTTACTCTAGATATCCACTCTTAGGACTCATAGTGTTCAGAACCCAGGGAAATGCTTCTCCACACCTTACGTCCTTGAAAGATAGTTGTGTCCAGATGCCAGAACTGAAAGTTCATGCTAATGCTTTGGAGCGCAGGAAAGACTTGATCTATCAAGTGCTTGGATAGAAGAAGAAGACAAATGTTTCCTCTCAGATATCATAAATAGCACTGGAGTCTTGCCTAGTTCTTAGTGTCTATTTTCTTGCTTTCCATGCGTGGTTCTAAAAGTGCTAAAAAATTTAATATAGTAGTCACAGCAACTACACATTGTGGCTACAGGGACATTTGAAAGTAGTAAACCATTTGTATGCAGTATATAAGAACTATAAGGATATATATTAAGAATATAAGAATATAAATAAGAATATATACAAGAATATATAATAAGAATTATATATGTAGATCTGGGTATATAATGCTTGGAATGTAACACCAGTTCTTTACACTGACAAGCTGATTGGTCATTGGATGCTGACATTGCACTCATTTTATTTTTATAAAAATATTTAATGACTTAAATTTTCAAAAATTAAATAGAAAATAATGAAATAAATTTGATTTTCAAATATGGTGTGCATGCATTATAATTTTGATTTTCTTTTAATCTTTTAAAAATTTTTTATTTGTTTATTTATTTTTGAGAGCGAGTGAGAGAGCGAGAGCATGAATGGGCGGAGGAGCAGAGAGAGAGGGAGAAAGAGAGTCTCAAGCAGACTCCACACTGATCACAGAGCCCGACATGGGGCTCCATCTCACAGCCCAGAGATCATGACCTGAGCTGAAACCAAGAGTCAGACACTTAACCAAATGAGCCACCCAGGGCCCCCTATCTTTTAATCTTAATAGATAATTTTGAGTATTTAAAATCATTTCTTAAAAAAATAAAAATAAATAAAATGTTTTCTTTTTTTTTTTAAGATTTTATTTCTTTGACAGACAGAGATCACAAGTAGGCAGAGACAGACAGAGAGAGAGGAGGAAGCAGGCTCCCCACTGAGCAGAGAGCCTGATGCGGGGCTCGATCCCAGGACCCTAAGACCATGACCTGAGCCGAAGGCAGAGGTTTAACCCACTGAGGCACCCAGGCGCCCCTTCCACTCATCTTGAATTCCTGAGATCATTACTACTCGGTGGGTTGGCCCACAAATCCATAAGGAGCATGCGTCAAAATGGAATCAACACAACGCTTCCTTCATTGAGAAAGTTGTTGCCATGAAGAAGTGTCAGCTTAACTCAAACAGTGTGCTTTAGGATGTAGATGGTTTTGATTCAGATACACGCTCCTTATCTCAATGCAGACTAGAAGCAAACAGCTCGCAGACCAATCCCTGGGGCATACTTTGGATCAGGGGTTGGCAAAAATTTTTGTAAAGGACCAGGCAGTAAATATTTTAGGTTTTATGAGCCACTGAGGTCTTCTTTTTTAAATATATAACTCTTTAAAATGTAAAAATGAGGATGTCTAGGTGGCTTAATCAGTGAAGCATTCGACTTGACTTCGGCACAGGTCATGATCTCGGGGTCATGAGATCGAGCCCCTCATGGTGCTCTGTGCTCAGCATGGAGTCTGCTTTGGATTCTCTCTCTCCGTTTCCCTCTGCTCCTCCCCCCTGCTCTCTCTCTTTCTCTCTCTCTCTCTCTGAAATAAATAAAATTATTCTCTTAAAAAACCAAAAAATATTTATGTAAAAATGATTCTGAGCCCGTGGGGCTAAAACCAAGCCATAGGCTGCTTTTGGTCCATGGGATATAGTTTGTTGACAGATTCGTATTGGTCATTGGCAGAAAACCAAAATACCAAAAACAAACAACAAACCCCACAAAAAAAAACAAAAAAAGCAACCACGGACTTTCACTGGCTACAAATTATGTGAAAAATATGGATTATAACATCATGATTAGTGATTTTGCTGAAATAAAAGCAAGAAAATTAAATTATATGGAATAAATACATGATTTATGAATAATGTTCATCATCTATCTATATATTTTTTCCTAATCCAGATGTCATCAATGCATCAGCTAAACAACCAGACAAGTGAAATGATTGTTAAATTCCATTGCTTTGGTATATTGCCAACTTCTAGTCAGATAGAACCCACAGCTTGACAATATTTTTGATTTTGCCATTATAGAGATATATTTGTCAAGGTAAGAGGATAGAGCATGTATTTTAACAGTTTGCTGGCTTCAGGTATTATAGCTTTTAAATACTGAGCTATTTTTAAATAATTAAGATATAGGGGCACCTGGGTGGCTGAGTGGGTTAAGCCTCTGCCTTCGGCTCAAGTCATGATCTCAGGGTCCCGGGATCGAGCCCCACATCGGGCTCTTTGCTCAGCAGGGAGCCTGCTTCCCTTCCTCACTCTCTGCCTGCCTCTCTGCCTGCTTGTGATCTCTCTCTCTCTCTGCCAAATAAAGAAATAAAATCTTTTAAAAAATTAAGATATAAATAAAATATTTAAATATTTAGACAGATCTTTGATTTGTCCCAGGTCTAGTTCCACAAAAGTGTCTGCCTTCCCGATTAAATATGGCATTCACGATCTAGGAGGATAGAGTTGTGTACCTTTGTAGCAATTAAAGCATTGTCCAAAGTCTCCCCCAAGCGGGGACCATTTTGATATGCTTATCATCAGTATGTTCCAGACACATTTTCTTCCCCGGCCCACGATCTGGAACCTTGTACCCCAGCAGGGAGGAGTAGTTAAAATGGAGCTCTGGTAGGGTGTTTGCCTAAACTGTGAGCCAATTCTCCAGGCTAGTCAACTACCCAGAGTGTGTGGAACCCCACTCCCTGGTGAAAATCTATCTGACCAACAGAGCCAGGATCCTATGCCAGCGACCAATCAGATTGTCTTAAAATTTGAATTGGGGGCACCTGGGTGGCTCAGCCATTAAGCACCTGCCTTTGCTTCAGGTCTTGATCCCAGGCCCCCGTTTCTGGCTCCCTGCTCAGCTGGAAGCCTGCTTCTCCCTCTCCCACTCCCCCTGCTTGTGTTTCCTCTCTTGCTGTGTCTCTCTGTCAAATAAATAAAATCTTTAAAAATTATTTTTGAATTGGGTCTGCAAAGCAAGTCTCTGCGGATGGCTGGACTTCAGACATCGCACTCAGGAGCCAACATCGTGTCCCTTATACCATGTGACAGGAGCTGAGACAGCCAGCCTTCAGCCATGAAAAAAAGAAAAAAAGAAAAAAAAAAAAAAGGCAACATATGCACAAAGAGGAGCTGAAATAAGAGCCTCCTGACAGCCTCCTGGTTCTTTCCTGAGGTCTGGCTGCAGTCCTGCCCTGGGATTTTGTGAAACACTATACCCTTATAATTCTTCCTTTTTGCCTAACCTAATTTGAGTTGGCTCCTGTTACTTATAACCACAGTGTTCCGAATAATACGACCATTCTGTGTGTCTGCCTGTTTTCAAAACAGAAAAGCGTAACTAAAAAGTTTTCTCCTTGGGTGGTTTGAAAGCAAAAATCAGGAAACAGACGATAAGAGCCACACGGACCTCCCTCCAGTCCTGCATTTCACACACAAACCCAGAAGCCCAGACCAGACCGAAGACAGAGGTTTCCTTCCAGGACACTGCAGGACAGTGAAGTGTCCCTTACAGGGAAGTGACAGTGAAGGACAGGGAAGTCATCCTTCCTGAGACTTGGGCCGAACCCCAAATTCCAGGACAAGTTGGTGTAAATCATCGTTCGGGCCTCCAGGGGGAGCTCGAGCCTGCTCTCTCTGTCTCCCCTCCATGGGCTCATTCCACATCCCCTGCTAGGAAGGAAAACTGCCTCTGTGACTTTGAGCAAAGAGGAACCTGCAGGCCACCAGGCTTGTGTGGGTGTGTCTGTTTCACGTAGCCGAAGTGGAAATGGGACCGGGATGAGCTTTCTTCTGGATACTCTCTCCTCCACCCGGGAAGGTCCCGCCCCAACTCTTAGTTAGTTATTTGGATTTATTTATTTATTTGAGAGAGAGCACGAGTGGGAGAGGGGCAGAGGGAGATGGAGAAAGAAACTCAGGCAGACTCCGTGCTGAGCGCAGAGCCCGAGGCGGGGCTCGATCTCACGACCCTGAGGTCAGGACCTGAACTGAAACCAAGAGTCAGAGGCTTACCTGTGCCACCCAGGTGACCCTGTTTTTGATTTTTCATAGACCAAAAGTATAAATAAGCCACTATGAAAAGGTTATCTGGGGCGCCTGGGTGGCTCAGTGGGTTGAAGCCTCTGCCTTCGGCTCAGGTCATGATCTCAGGATCCTGGGATCGAGCCCCATATCGGGCTCTCTGCTCAGCCAGGAGCCTGCTTCCCTCCCTCTCTCTCTGCCTGCCTCTCTGCCTACTTGTGATCTCTGTCTGTCAAATAAATAAATAAAATCTTAAAAAAAAAAAAAAAGAAAAGAAAAGGTTATCTATTAGAATGCTTTTACCTACAAGTACCAGAGACTTGTCCCAAGTTTAAACTTGTGTTGAACCGTCTCAGGTGGGGTAAAGACGTGGGGCAGACTACAGGTGTGCTAAGATCAGGAGGAAGATCAGGGATTCCAAGCCTGGCAAGTTGAGGGGGTGCCTTGCTCAGCCCATCTGACAGTTCCAGGTTCTTCTCTCAAGGAGGGGTGCCCTTGTCCATTATCGTCCATATCCCCAACTGAGTGGTCCTTGGGCAGGGTGACCCTTCTATGGCCTGTCAAAGCTTTATCTGCCCACTTCCTGTTAGTGTCCCTCATGTGCCCAGGGATGGCCGCAGGAGGGAAAACTCACTGGAAGTTATCAGTAAGATTTTTAAGGGAATTGGATTGCTAATGAAATCTTGTTAGCAATTCCTTAAGACTTAAGAGGTTTTTCTGTCATTCCCTAGGCATAGTCTTTGGGAAACCCATTCTGGTAACCCCAGGAGGCACCTCTGGTGCCTCCTTTATCCTCTGGCACTTAGTTAAATGGCTTCTGCCTTGAAGCTGTTCAAAATCTTCCTCTGAGGGGTGCCTGGGTGGCTCAGTGGGTTAAGCCTCTGCTTTTGGCTCAGTCGTGATCCCAGGGTCCTGGGATCAACTCGCATCAGGCTCTCTGCTCAGCAGGGAGCCTGCTTCCTCCTCTCTCTGCCTGATTCTCTGCCTACTTGTGATCTCTGTCTGTCAAATAAATAAATAAAATCTTAAAAAAAAAAATCTTCCTCTGAAGGATAAAGAGACTATAATCTGCTCTTTGCTCCCAGGCTTTTCCTCTTTGTGCGCAGAAAATGAGGAAAACCTCTGTGCGCAGCACTGTAAATAGGTTGGTCTTTTGCTTAACCTGGTCTCCTGCTAAGTCTCCTGTCTCTGTTGGTGCTTTCTCTTGGGATAGAGAATTCAGCTCTTCTGGACCTGCAAGGCTCCAAATTACAGGACTTCTAGGAAGCTTGGATTGCAAGCCACTCTTAAAGAAACCGTATTATACCTGCTTTAAAATAGGGCGCCTTCAGCCTGAAGCTTGTCTTCCTTATGGGACCATCCTAAAGACTACTGCAGGAAATCACTAACATGCCAGCACGCTGATTTTTCCTACCAGTTCTCATTCCTGATATTCTAGAGTCTTGATAGGCACATAGTCTCTTCTGGACACCAGCAAGTTTCAGAATCACCCATTTCCCAGTTGGTCGCTGTCTCTACCCCATCTCTTCCACTCAACCATATATCGAATGACCTTCACAGAGGAGTCATATCTGAATGCAGCTCTTTTTCTTTCTTTTTTAAAAATTTATTTTTAAAGATTTTATTTACTTTTTTGACAGAGAGAGAGAGAGAGGGCACAAGCAGGGGGAGCAGCAGACAGAGGGAGAGGGAGAAGCAGGCTCTCCGCAAAGCTGGGAGCCCGATGCGGTGCTCGATCCCAGGACTCTGGGATCGTGACCTGATCGAAGGCAGAGGCTTAACCTTCTGAGTCACTCAAGTGCCCCGGCTCCTCTTTTTCTTAATCCTTTGCCTAGATGCTCCAGCGGGCCTCATACCCTTCAGCCTTCCTGCTCTGGCTTCAAACAAGTCTCCCATACAAAATGTATGTTTCTTATCCCACTTGAAATTTTACCAAGAGATTACCAAAGTTTTAATTATGTAACTGAATAATCTGTCCCTCCCCTATCCCGTGTGCTTGGCAAAGGATCCCAGCTCTCTGCATGCAAGGACACAGAAGGCATGATTCATAAAAGGAAAACAAAAGGATATATTTGATTTGGTTGAAATTAAACTAAAGCCTTCTGCCAATCAGTGAAAAGAAGGGGCGCCTGGGTGGCTCAGTTGTTAAGCGTCTACCTTTGGCTCAGGTCATGTCCCCATGGTACTGGGATCGAGCCCTGCATCAGGCATCAGGCTCCCAGCTTGGCGAGAAGCCTGCTTTCCCTCTCCCACTCCCCCTGCTTGTGTTCCTGTTCTCACTGGCAAATAAATAAATAAAATATTAAAGAAAGGAAGAAAGAAAAGCTACCGACTGGGAAAAGAAAAGATCTGTAATACAAATATTTGGCAAAAGGATGCATATCCCAGATATATAAAGAATTCCTATAAATCAATAAGATGAGGGCAGTTGTTCTAAATGGGCAAAATAAAATACTTGAAGAAGCACTTAGAAAAGAAGACATTCAAATGACTAGGGAGCATGAAAAAAAGAAGTTCAACATCATTAGCTATCAGGGAAATGGTTTGTGCTTACTTTCTGTAAACGACATCTCAATAAAATGCTTCCTCCTCTCTCTCTGCCTGCCTCTCTGCCTGTTTGTGATCTCTCTGTCAAATAAATAAATAAAATCTTTTTAAAAAAATACCATTTAATTAGACTTTTGTTCTACTATGGAACAATCTTCAAGATCCAGTGCTAAGTGAGGAAAACAAAATGCAGAACAGTGTTTCCACTTTTTTTTATTTTTTTTTTATTTTTTATTTGTCAGAGAGAGAGGGAGAGAGAGCTAGCAAGCACAGGCAGACAAAGTGGCAGGCAGAGGCAGAGGAAGAAGCAGGCTCCCTGCCGAGAAAGGAGCCCGATATGGGACTCGATCCCAGGACGCTGGGATCATGACCTGAGCCGAAGGCAGCTGCTTAACCAACTGAGCCACCCAGGCGTCCCAGTGTTTCCACTTTTAAAAGAAAAAGAATATGGGGTGCCTGGCTGGCTCAGTCAGTGAAGCATCAGACTCCTGATCTCACTCAGCATTGTAAGTTCAATCCCCATGTTGGGCATAAGGCTTACTTTTTAAAAGGGGGGAAAAGGGGGGGGGAAGGAGTATGCATATTCATGTATATTTGTGTAAGAATAAAATATCTCTAGAAGGAGAGCATCAGAAATTGCCTCTGAGAGCAGAAAATTATAGTCAAGGGGTGCTGGGTGGCTCCGTCCTTAGGACGTCTGCCCTCAGCTCAGGTCATGATCCTGGGGTCCTAGGATGGAGTCTCAGGTCAGGCTCCCAGCTCAGTGGGGAGCCTGCTTCTCCCTCTCTGCTGCTCCCCCTGCTTGCACTCATTCTCTCTCTCTCTGTCAAGTAAATAAAATCTTAAAAAAATTATAGTCAAGAAGTTTTGTCTGTGCATTTCCTTTTGTACCTTGTGAATTTTGTATTGTGCTCATGTATTACCCACGTCAATACTTTAAACTTTTTAAGGAAAGAAGAAACAAGGTGTTTGTTTGTTGTTGTTTTAAGAAACAAGGTTTTAAAGTAACATGTCATTGTTATATTAAGCACAAAAGCAGAATATAAAATTTTACAATGAACACTACATAAAAATGGATTTTAAAACAGAAAGTGGAAAAAAAATCAAGTGTCAAAGGTGCTTGTTGGGGAGAGTCTGGCTGGCTCAGCCAGAGGAGCGTGGAACTCTTGACCTCAGGTTCTTGGGTTTGAGCCCCACATTGGATGGAAAGATTACTAAAGAAAATAAACTTTTTTAAAAAAGTGTTTGCTGGAATTGTAGTTATTTAAAATTCTTTCTGCTTTGCTGTATTTTCTACACTTTCCATAATAAATGCTTCACCTTTATAACCTGAAAGGATAAAATGATTATTTTAAGAGGAGAAAGTGAAAACCTTAAAAAAAAAAAAAGGATAAAATGCAGATGCTGCTTTGTTCAAAGAAAGTAAGCAGCCAGATTGCCCCATCAGAGCCTCTGTAATGCCAAGCCCAGAGCAGGGGGCGGGGCGGGATGCTCAGAGACTCAGGGCCTCAAGTGTCACCTGGCACAAGGTGGCGCTTACGGCTTGTCTGCCATAGCGGGGGCTCCCAAGGCAAAGTAGGGGATTTGTGGCACATGTCATCTGTCCTGGGTGGCAAAGACACAGAGCAAGGCTGATTCTATTGCAGCTAGCTGTGAGCAGTATCAGCATGGATAAAGGAAACTGACTTGAATTTGACAGTGAACCTGAATTCTTCCCACTTCACTCAAAGCATGACTGTACCTATTGTCCAATTCGCTAGCCATTTACAGGCTCACAGGAAACTTGGGAGAATACCTTGAAAGTCCCTAATCCCGGACTTGAGCTGTCTTTTCTTAACCTCCGACTCATTAAACTTTCTGGGCCACCCTCTGCCTCTGTTCAGCCCTCAATCCCGGGTACCACGGCTGAAGCCAGGCTAACCTCGCCTCCCACAGAGCCCAGACTTCGATATGCGTGAGGAGCCCCCTTGTGGAGGCTGAGAGTCTGTGCTCAATGCATTACGGATTTATGTTAAAAGAAACAAGTGATGGGCATGCAGGGGGATTACGTATTGTCCCTGTTTTCTCTGTTGTCTCAAAAATAACCAATGTGATGTTAAAAAGAATGTTCTTGGGGCACCTGGATGGCTCAGTCATTAGGCAGCTGCCTTCGGCTCAGGTCGTGATCCCAGCGTCCTGGGATCGAGCCCCACATCAGGCTTCCGAAGCCTACTTCTCCCTCTCCCACTCCCCCAGCTTGTGTTCCCTCTCTGTCAAATAAATAAATAAAATCTTAAAAAAAAAAAAGAATGTTTTTTCTCCCTCCTGAGTTCTGGTATGGCGCTAGCCACATTTATAAATCAGCCAGTCCTGGGCCTTGACCCCAGAGCAATTCACAGTCCAACCAAAGGGGACATGGGGAGGGACGAGGGGAGAGACTGAGCCACAGAACACAATTACCTATAACTCCAGCAAGTAATGACAAAAGCTGTCAGGGAGAGGATCCTTCTGTGTAACTTGAGGAATTCACGAGTGGGGATTTCAGGGAGGGTCTCATTTGGGCTGGTAAGATGTTTCAAGCTGAGAAGATGGAGGGAACTGGCAAGGAAGAACTAGGGAATGGGAGGATGGAGAAGTCTTCCTACTGGACAGAAGGAACTATTTCCTGTACATTTTCAAAGGGCATAATCACATCCCTTTAGGATTTCTACGTAGCTTTTGAAAAATTAATTTCAATACACCTTCACGGGTACAGAGCGTTTGTAAGAAGGAAATAGATGAGAAACGAGAGACTAAAGCCATTTGATATCAAGTCATTTCGGTGTTGTTACTCCAGCCTAAAGAAGAGACACCCTTCTCACCATAGGAACGCCATGGGAGTTTGGTTCGCTCCTCGAAATGGAAAAACTTTATAATGTTTCTTCTGACAATATACAATAGTTATCAATTTTTCTTTCAAGCAATACAGTAAGTCATAAACTGTAAGAAAGGGGCCTCATAAATGTATTTCCCAGGGATATCTGTCCACAGCAGAACTTTTTGGATTTGAGCTAAGCAGGTTTTTTTTTTTTTAAGATTTTATTTATTTATTCGGCAGACAGAAAGCACAAGTAGCAGAGAGAGGGAAGCAGGCTCCCCACGAGCAGGGAGCCCGATGAGGGGCTCAATCCCACTGAGCCACCCAGGCGCCCCCGCCAAGCAGGTTTTTGATGGAGGAAAAGAAACAGATTCTGGGTAATTTAAACAGGAACAGTACTCCTTGGAAGAGAGTCGGATAGCTCATAGCATCAGAGGGAAAGTGACTCAAAAAAATGGACAAGAAAGAGGGGGACCTAAGCAACCAGGAACCCAGACAAGGTCAGGATCCAGGGCAGTCTGATTAGGACCCAGCTTCTGCTGCCAATGGAGATGGCATGGCTGCTGTCACTGCCCTGAGACACTGGGTGTCACAGCTACCACCAGGAGCAGAATAAGCTCTAAAATGTCCCCATTTCTGGGCATCAGTCGCTTTGGATTCTAAGTCCAGCTGGCCAGGCTAAGGGACACACAGTCACTCTGCTGTCTCCCAAACCCATACCATGTTGGATCCCTCAAGAAAGGCAGCCAGTCAGATGTCATGGGACAAATAAATGGCAAATGTCTATCACACACATATGCAGTTTTTCTGTTTGTAGAAAAGTGGGACTTTATTATGCATACTAACCAGTAAGTAGATTTTTGGTGTTGGTTCCATTTGGATAGACCTATATCGTTCTTTTCATGTCAATACAATAAATCAATGTAGTCCTATACATCAAAATAATGTCAATACAATAAAAACTCATCCCCTAAATTCCTGCACAGTATTAATCGTATAGATATTGTCAATATTTACTAAATCGATTTTCGCTTTTATATTCTCTTCTTTACCATTGTGAACATCACCGCTGAGAACATCCTTGAACACTTGGCACTGGTCCTCGTAGTCCTTTAGGATAAAGTTACAAAAGTGAAACTGCTGAGTCAAATCTTATAAAAGGTAATTAGGAAGTTAACCTGGAAAACCCCAAAAGGGGTCTAACGAGCCTCCCACTCATCAAGACCTACAGGTTGAAAGATACCACCCGCCACCGTAGCCCCACCAAGGGTCCCTCTACAGAATGTTCTGGGTCTCCGCAGAAAGCCTTGGCTTCAGGTCCGCGACCGGATCACTCACGCTAAAGGAACCGGGGTTTTGAACCACCGTCCTGGCACGTGCCAGCCCACTTCCCTCCCCGCTTGGCCACAGGGGCCACGCAGAAAGCGTTTCGTGGAAATAAATAAATAAACAATTCCGGAGCCCGGCTGCGCGCGCCTCGCCTTCCGCTCCCGGCAGGGGCCGCCGCCGGCCGTCTCCGCCCCCAGCCCGCCGTCCTCCCGCCTTCCCCCGGCGCAGGTCAGGACCCCTAGAGAAGAGCAGGAAGAACGGCGACAGGAGGTGACACCCCGGCACTGGCCACGTCGGGGCCGCGGCAGCCCTTGTGTCTCCCCGCTTCTGCCGCCCGAGCGGCCTCGAGTACAGAACGCCCAGCCCGGGCCGGGGGAACCGGGCCTCCTCCGCCGCCGCTCTGGGAAGGCAGATCAGCGCGCCATGTGGCTTGAGAAGCCTCCCGGCCGCCTCAAGCCGCCAGCAGGTCCCATGGTGTAATGGTTAGCACTCTGGACTTTGAATCCAGCGATCCGAGTTCAAATCTCGGTGGGACCTCTTCAAACCTTTTGGTTCTGCAATTCCTCTTTTGAGGACTGCTGGCGGCGGCGGCCCCTTTGGTCTGTGCCGTTACCCCCGTGACCCAAGGGATCGCGGTTTAGGGTCCCTCCTCCTCTCCCGTTTAGGTCCGGTCTGAGAGTCGCAGTGCGCATGCGTGAAAGTCAGGGCGGAAAAGTGTTGGTGGAGACCGAGAGTGACTTTACTTTGGAAAGGAGGACGGAGGAAGCCGAGGGACCCGGTGAGCCTGCTTGGGACCGCAGCCTTCGGGACTCGGACATCTCCCTCCTGCTGCTAGGAGTCCCTTCTTCCTATTGGCTGATGTGCAGAGTGCGATCAGTTATTCCTTTATCAACCGGGAATGAAATGCTGGGCGGAGCCAAGGGGCGCGGGAAACAGTAGGAGGCTGGGGGGAGGGCGGTGTGTTTGGGGAGAGGAGAGTGTGTTTGGGGCCAGTCCGCCTGTGAGTCTAGTCCGTCAGATGGTGAAGTGGGTCTGATTCAGGCAGTAGGCAGTGAGGTTGTCCACGTGGGTTCTTAAGGCCGTGCCAGCCGGTCAGGGGATCTCCGCACGCGGTTTCTCACCCTGTGGATGGGATGCTGATCCTTTAGAGAGTAGGAATCTCTGTGGGGTTCACCAACAGGACTGAGCACGTCTCCTGGAGAATCTGTCCAGGACTGGTGTTTTGGGTGCTGGCCAGCCGCGCCTGATTTGCAGGAAAGGGTGTGTCTCTGGGATGGAGGGGAAGAGGCGCGCCTGGAGTGTTGTCTTCTTTTGAGTTGTATCTGGGTTTTTTGAGAGCTGTCTGGCCCCCTGGGATGAGTGACGAGGGAGCCCATTGACGCATTTATGATCTCCCCACAGGGTGATTGGCACCGTGGCTCTACGTGCCCGCCTCTTGGGAGGATGCCAAGGAAACAGGATCCTCGCTCCGCTTTCCCCTGAGCACCCCTCCTCCCCACCCCCGCCGCCCCCATACACTGCAGATACGTTTGAATGGATTTGTGTGTATGAAAGATCCCAGCCTCGAAAATACGTAGACATGAGAGGTGGGAGGGCTTGCTCTACCAGACATTAAAGGTTATTATCAGCTATAAACTAGGGATTAAGATAGTGTGGTCCTGGTGCAGGAGAGACAAACATGTCGATGGGACATAAGGGGATGGGCCGATACAGCCCCACACGTATTTGGACAAATGATTCAGGACAAAGTAGCACAGCAGAGCAGGAAGGGAAAGAATCTCCTTTTCACAAAATTATTCTGGGAGAATTGGGTGTCCAAATGGAAAAATATGATATCAAATTCCTCCCAACTTACACTAAAGACAGAAATACAGTCCATGTGAATTATAGACCTTAATGGGAAGGGGAAAGCAATAAAGCTTTGGAAGAGAACATAAGAGAATATCTTTATGACCTCAGGGTAGGGAAAGTCCTCTTAAACAAGACGCAAAAAGTTCTAAAAGCTTAGTCTACATCACTATTAATATGATATTCTGTTCTTCATATCAGAAAAACCCAGTAAGAAAGTGAAAAGGCAAGCCTCAGAATAAGAAAAGATATTTGTAATGCATGACTGGCAAAGAACTTGTAATAATCAGTAAGAATATAAAACTAAAAATTTTAAAGACCAGTAAGAATAAAGACAACCTACTAGAAAAATAGCAAACTACTTGAACTGGCACTGCACAAAAAAAGGAAATCCCAAATAACTGATACAGCCTAGGTGGCTTAGTGGGTTAAGGCTCAGGCTCTTGGTTTTGGCTCAGTTGGTGATCTCAGGGATTTTTATTTGTTTTTTTGTTTTTTATTTTTATTTTTTTTTAAAGATTTTATATATTTATTTGACAGAGATCACAAATAGGCAGAGAGAGAGGAAGGGAACCAGGCTCTCCACTGAGCAGAGAGCCCAATGCGGGGCTCTATCCCAGGACCCTGGGATCATGACCTGAGCCAAAGGCAGAGGCTTTAACCCACTGAGCCACCCAGGCGCCCCCTCTTTTTCTAAATAATTTTTTTATAAACATATAATGTATTATTAGTCCCAGGGGTACAGGTCTGTGAATCGCCAGGTTTACACACTTCACAGCACTCACCATAGCACATACCCTCCCCAATGTCCATAAGGATCTCAGGGTTTTGAGATGGAACCTCCTATAGGGCTCTGTGCTCAGCAGGGCGGGGCAGCGTTCCTGCTTGAGTTTCTCTCTGCCCCTCCCCACCATGTGTTCTCTCTCTGTCAAATAAATAAATAAATAAATACAATCTTTTAAAAAATAACTGATATACATATGAAAAGATGTAAAGCATCATTAATCATAGCAAAATGCAAATTAAAATCTCAATGAAATGCCAGTGTACACTCACCAGAATGACAATGCTGACTCTTTTTAAGAATAGAGAATAACATGAACTCTCACAGGAATGTAAACTGGAGAAACTAATTAGACATTAACCATTGAAGCTGAAGATACTCATACCCTATAATCTAGCAATTTCAGTCTTTTACCTATATCCGCAGGAAGGTGGGCATGTATAAGAGTGGTTTTGGGGACGCCTGGGTGGCTCAGTGGGTTAAGCTGCTGCCTTCGGCTCAGGTCATGATCCTAGGGTCCTGGGATCAAGTCCCGCATCAGGCTCTCTGCCCGGCAGGGAGCCTGCTTCTCCCCTCTCCTCTCTGCCTGCCTCTCTGCCTACTTGTGTGATCTCTGTCTGTCAAATAAATAAATAAAATCTTAAAAAAAAAAAGTGGTTTTGGCAACATGATAGCCAAAAATGGGAAAGAATTCAAATGTCCAACAGTAGAATGGATAAATAATTTATTGTAAGGCCATATAAAAGAACATTATACAGCAACAAAATGGATGCGTCTTTTTTAAAAAAAAGTATTGAGCAAAAGAAGGCAGATACAAAGGAGTAAATAATATATGACTCCATTTATATAAAATTGCTAAACAGGCAAAAATAACTACTGTATATTGTTTAGAGCTGTAAACTTAGATGGTAAAACTATCAAGCAAAGCAAAAATTCCCATGTGAGTGAGGATATCCAGTATCTCTAGAGAAGAGAGAAGGCCATGACTGGAAAAGGGTCAACAAGTCTTCTGCGGTAGTGGTATTACTATTATTTTTTATTTTTTTATTTTTTTTATAAAGATTTTATTTATTTATTTCACAGTCAGAGATCACAAGTAGGCAGAGAGGCAGGCAGAGAGAGAGGAGAGAAGCAGGCTCCCTGCTGAGCAGAGAGCCCGACGTGGGGCTCGATCCCAGGATCCTGGGATCATGACCCCAGCTGAAGGCAGAGGCTTTAACCCACTGAGCCACCCAGGCGCCCCTACTATTATTTTTTAAAGTAATCTCTATACCCAGTGCGGGGCTTGAACTCAGGATCCTAAGAGTAAGAGTCATGTGCTCTATCGACAGAGCCAGCCAGATACCTTGTACTGGTATTATTCTATTTCTTGTCCAGGGTGGAGGTTACATAGCTTATTCACGACAAAAATTTGTTAAAATGCACATTATGTTGGGGCACCTGGGTGGCTCAGTGGGTTAAAGCCTCTGCCTTTGGCTCAGGTCAGGATCCCAGGGTCCTGGGATCGAGTCCCACATTGGGCTCTCTGCTCAGTGGGGAGCTTGCTTCCTCCCCTCTCTCTGCCTGCCTCTCTGCCTACTTGTGATCTCTGTCTGTCAAATAAATAAATAAAATCTTTTTTTTAAATGTACATTATGTTGTAGTCGTTACTCTGAATGTGTATTTTTCAACGTAGGAAGTAAAAAAAAAAGTTACCTATCTACAGTTGTGTTTCTGTCCTGGACATGGAGGAGGAATCTGAGATCAAGAGTTTGTCCACAGACTGGGGAGTCAGGATAGAGATCCTCTAGCCCGAGCCAGCCCAAGGGCATTCGAAGGATCAGGTTCAATCCTGGGCATTGCAGGAGAATGCTGATGAATATCACCCTGCCACTAGCTGTCTGGGTGCATTTGGGAAGCAATTCGGATGTTCTGAAATTGTAACTGTGTGGTGATGGAAGGGTTAACTAAACTTATTGTGGTAATCATTTCACAATTCACATGTAAAACACATCACTATGTCGTATACCTTAAACGTAAATACGATCCTACATGTCAATTACATCCCAATACATCTGGGAAGAAATATTAGGAGCCTCATTTATAAAGGAAAAGGGACAACAGCGATGCCTTTTGCATAGCAGTGGGGCAAGAACTCGTAACATCGTGAACCAAAGTCCTCTTCTCTGCACCTGAGCCAAGATAGGCTCTATAATGGTAACTGCTAGAAAGAAGCAGAATAGTGAGGACTACAGAAGCTCAGACTCCTGAGAAAAGAACATCTGCTTTTGTGGGTGGGTGGGGGGGACAAAACTTGAAGGGTAGCAACAGAGGCAGGGAATGGGAACCTGTGGGTGGAAGTCAGAGCAGCAGTAGGAAGAACTTTCTAACAATTCCTGCTGTCCATCCACAGAACAGGCCAGAGGAATTCTGATCGTCTCATGCTTGGAAGTCTTCTGGGGGTGCTCGAAGGTCATTGTCACCTAGAGGTGTGGGATGATTTCTAAAGCTTGGTCCCGATCTGCTAAATAGATTTCATAACTCACTAACTTCACTAAAATCACTACATTGATTTCATAACTCTTGTCTCTTAACCCACAGTTAGGAAAACATTTACAAACTTGCCACTCCCTCCTCAGCCTGCTCCGTCCTTCCCCTCCTGGCTCCAGATCCTCTGAGAGCCTCTCCACATTTCTGTCTCTTTCTATCCCTCCCAGCTCAGGAAAGAACCGCTCCCTCCTCCAACAGTCTGAGGGGCCCCTCCCAAGGCCTTTATTCCCAGGAAGGTCCCCCCAAAGGCAGCAGTTTCCAGAAGGTAGTCTGTCCTACGTTGTCATTGACCAGAGTCACCAGGAGAGGGCAGAGGGCGAGGCAGGCCACCAGGGAAGCCAGGTCTGTGCCTTGCCTGGCCTCTCTCTCCCTCATGCTTGATTCCCAGAGTTGTCGGTTTATTATCTTCTTTGCCTATTCGTTGGTGCCTGAGATAATGTGCATACAACAGTTGTCACAATGCCAGACACATACAAAGTCTGTAAATTATGGGACACACACAGTCATTTGACACGCATCTGTGCTCAAGGTGCCAGAAATACAAAAATCAAAGACTTGACTTTGGCCTTCAGGGTGCTTGAAATCTGGGCTGATAAAATGAGGACCAAAGTAGGGTGTAAGGGCACCTGGGTGGCTCAGTGGGTTAAAGCCTCTGCCTCTGGCTCAGGTCTTGATCCCAGGGTCCTGGGATCAAGCCCCGCATCGGGCTCTCTGCTCAGCGGGGAGCCCGCTTCCTCCTCTCTCTCTGCCTGCCTCTCTGCCTACTTGTGATCTCTCTCTCTGTCAAATGAATGAATGAAATCTTAAAAAAAATAAAAAAAAAAAAGTAGGGTATACACCGTGTGTGTGTCCAAGAAGAAAATCTGTAGGTCTTTTCTGTTAATGGTTTACTAATAATAAAATAAAGTAGGGTGTAAGACGAAAAGCAATAGGTGGGGGAGTACGGGGGATACACTAGGGACTCGGAAGACAGAGGGGCCAAGGGCATGTTGAGAAACCACTTCAGAGCCCCACCTCTGCTTCTGACCCTCAGAGATCAGGGAGGAGGGCAGGGAGTAGGTGGTCAGGGTGTTATTTTGAACCTCGCCTTGAACTCTGCTCCTGAGTAAGCATCCTGCCTCCTCCATCAGGCTGGAGCCTCTGCCTCCCTACACAGGACCAGATATGGAATATGGAGGGCCCCAAGCAAAGTGAGAATGTGGGGCTCCTGTTCAAAAATCATTAAGAATTTCAAGCAAAGTGGGTGCCTGGGTGGCTCAGTAGTTAAGCCTTCGGCTCAGGTCATGATCTCTGGATCATGGGATTGAGCCCAGCATCGGGCTCCCTGCTCAGCGAGGAGTCTGCTTCTCCCTCTCTCTCTGCCTCTCCCCACGCCACTCATGCCCCATTCTCTCTCTCTCTCTCAAATGAATAAATTAAATCTTAAAAAAAAAAATTCAAGGAGAATGTTAAACCAAGCATGGGGCCCTTCTCAGTAGGAGGCCCTATGGGACAGCACAGGTTGAAAGCACCCATAAAACTGATCTTGTTCCCAGGCCTCAAGCTCAGGTAGGGAATTGGAGTAGGGGCAATTGGGGGGCTTGGACTGATTTTCCTAGAGGCCCTGAGATCATGGTTGGGTAATTATCCTCTGCCTAAGGCACCAAGATGCTAAGCAGCCTATTTCCCTCCCCACCCCCAACTTCTTCAGGTTGCAAGGATAATGTCCAGAAGACAGGCGGGGGGAGTTGGGAGTGCTGGGCTGCCTGATCCACTAAGAAGGATTTCTAGCTGCGGCCAGCCCCCAGCCCCAGGTGCTGAGCCCCGAATTAACCAGTTCCCGTCTTCCCCTCCTTTCCTTCTAAGGTCGGGGGATCCCACCCTGGGACTCTGGTGAGTATGGAGAATGGAAGGAAGGTGACAGAATTTAAAAATGATTCAGCTATTTGTTTGTTGACCAGGAAATCAAGAGTCCTTTTCCTGACTTGGCATCACTTTATCGCTCAGAACCATCAGAATTTCGATGGCCTGGTCTCTGCTTGGCCTCCTCACACCATGACCCTCCCTACTTGGTCCTTTCCATGGCTCTTCCTTCTCCACTTAATCCTGAGTCGCTGATGTTCTCCAAGCTCCATCGCTGGCCTCTCCCTATCCTGCCCCACACAGCCATCCTTCTCGGACTCACTTCCTTCCGTATTACCAGCTGTCATCTCCAGTGTCACCTCCAGTGGTTTTCAGCAGGGCAAAAGGGGAGGGAGGAGAAGCCAAGGGGAATCACCTAGAATCATCTGGTGAGAAGGACCTTCTGATGGGTGATACCACCATTCCCTCAGTCATCCCAGACAGAAACTTGAAGTCATGTGTGACATTTCCTTCCCACCCTGCCAACATTCAAGCAATCTCTAAGCCCTGAAAATGTTACCTCTTAATGATCTCTCCAACTCATCACCTCCTCTCCATCCTGACTCGACTTCCCCAACTCAGGCCCTGATCACGTCTGAATGTCTGCATCCCAGTGATTCCCCTTTCTCTGGAACTGCCCTTCTCGGGGTGACCTAAAAGTCAGCAGGGAAGAGAATTCCTTCCTCTCTGTTCCTAGGAAGCAATTCAGGTTCTAGGCAGATGATCAAGGTCTTAGAAGCCAACCAAAGGGCTGGAAGAAACAAGGACATCTGGGGAGAACTATGTGGCTTGGGATGACTTCAGAGCCTGAAAATATTCAAGTGTCATGAACAGGTTTACCAGAAGGCTGCCCTTGCAGAAGAAGTTCTTTTTTTTTTAAATTTTATTTATTTATTTGACAGACAAAGATCACAAGTAGGCAGAGAGGCAGGCAGAGAGAGG
Organism: Taxidea taxus jeffersonii; assembly: GCA_003697995.1. Taxonomy (NCBI): domain Eukaryota; kingdom Metazoa; phylum Chordata; class Mammalia; order Carnivora; family Mustelidae; genus Taxidea; species Taxidea taxus. The sequence continues at coordinate 601 of ML104974.1, read as the reverse complement.
GGGGGGAAGCAAGCTCCCTGCTGAGCAGGGAGCCCAATGTGGGGCTCGATCCCAGGACCCTGAGATCAAGACCTGAGCCGAAGGCAGAGGCTTTAACCTACTGAGCCACCCAGGCGCCCCAGCAGAAGTTCTTGATAACCCCTGGACAAGGTGACCCCTGGGCTGACTGGCAGTCATGAAACAAAGCAACAGAGAGGCAGGAACAGAGGTTCTGCATGAGTGGAACAGTCAAGGTTTTCTTAACAGGTCTGTCAATGAGCCAGTGACGATGACAACCCTGAGCCCCTCATGCAATCCAGATCTCAAGGACAACCGGCCAGTTCTCTGGTGGCAGGTCAATAGAGGGGACAGAGTCACTGGAGTAGGGACTTACTCAGGAATCAGATTTATATTCCTTGCCATGTCTCTGTCAGTGCTACTGTCTATGGACTCATGAAATGGTGTCCTAGATGTACTAACTCCACATAGAAGCCCTTCCCTGGGGATGCCTGGGTGGCTCAGTCAGTTGAGCATCTGACTTTGGCTCAGGTCACGATCTCAGGGTCCTGCGATTGGGCCCTGTGTGGTGGTGCCTGCTGAGCATGGGGGTCCCCTCCAAGCA
>RCUC01143479.1:0-11992 GCA_003697995.1 Taxidea taxus jeffersonii | reverse complement strand
GGGGGGGGGGGCATGCTTCCGTCCTTCAGACAGGTCCTCCCTGGTCTTCAGACTTCACATCGTCAGTCTCTTCCCTGGCAGGTTCAGGCCAGGCTTTACTGATGGCCACAAAGCTCTGGCAGCTGTAATGGGAGGTTCTGGTTCCACCTCCATGATGATGGGGAAATCAGGTCAGAGAGTTTTTGAGTTCAGAGTTCCTTTTGCTCAACGCTTGCATTGTCTAGATGAGTAGGCAGAAGCCCAGAGGGGACAAGTGACTTGCCCAAGGTCACGATGAAGGTGTGTGAGGATGCACCTCCCCATAGCCCCTCCCCATGACTGTGAGGTCCCTTTTTAGCAAACCATACAGCATGGGCTGGAGGAGACTGTATAGCGTCCGTGCCGCCGAGGCTTGGAGACGTGTGCCCGCTGAAGCTCAGATTCTACTGGCCAGAATGACACCCCTCGTAGCACACCTTAGCACAAGCTGAGGGTCTGTGATGATGCGGCCAGCCCCTTGTCACCAGACACCTCCACCTTGTTCCTCTGCTGTTCCTGTTTTAAAAGCTTTTCACTGGTAGGCCTCTTCTCTGTCCCTTCAGTGCCGGTCGCTTGAGTCCTATTTCCTTCCCCTAGTCTGGACCCTCTCCTGGCGGAGAGCAACCTTCGCTCTCCTCAAGGACTCGTGCCTCCTGTTACAGCTTACACTTCTCTCCTTTTGGTGCTCTGTCAGGAAAGGAGAGAATAGCTGGTCATTTCTTCCTTATGTTTCCTGATCCTCATCCTTCAGTCCCATCCAATCTACACAAACAAACCTTGCAGGAACTTTCTAATCTTTGGCTTCTCTAGGAAACAGCATCAATGGGGATGGTGTTGGGGCGGCGGGGGGGGGGGGGGGGGGGGGGTGGGGGGGGGGGGGGGCGGGATTCAGCCAGAGGGCTGGTTTCTCAGCGCAGAACTGATTCTTGAACCTTGATGGGGCCCTGTGCCCTTTCTCAGGTGGGGTTACTATACAAGACTCTGCAGGGGCCCCTTTAGGCAGAGTTGGGAGAGTGGGAGGCCAGGTGAGCACTCCAGTACCCAGTGTGCCCATAACTTCTGGGTTCATTGACCACTGAACATTGTCTATCACCTTGGACCCCCACATTCTCCCGAATTCCACTCTCTCAGCCAGCCTCTCTGTGTTCCTAAAGCTCCTTCCCTGGATGGGTGATTGATTAATTGATTTACATATTTATTAAAATGTATTTTAGTAGCGTCTTTGCCTTTGATGCCAAATCTCATTTCCTATTGTGGGGCTGCTGACAGCCAGCATTGTAAATGCAAAGACACTTTACAAAACAATTTAAATAGCAATTGCCACCAGCTTAAAAATGAGCAAAACAGACAAATAAAATACTGATGAGGAAATTGGCAGCTTCAGGACAAGGAGGGCCAGGGGTTTCTGAGCAGCCAGCAGCTCTGGGTGCCGGGATGGTAAAGGCTGTGTAATTGTGTCTTTGGAATGGCCCAGATTTTAGGTGTGGATGAAGGGAGGTTAACAGTTGCTGCTCAGGGAGCAAAAGTACCTTGCCCTTAAAGGCAACCCATCTTCAGGAAAGCAGAGCAGAGGGGACTGAGCAGAGGGACTATTCAGAAGCAGGGAGCAGTGAGGGCTCAAGCCCCCGATATTTGCCCTGTAGTCTCAACTTGTGAGGTTGTGTCTGCTTGCTCTAGGGAGCACTCTGGGCACAGTGGCTGGCCTGATGATGGGAAACCAGCAGGCAGCTTGTTCTTGTCTGGCCAGTGGAGCAGGAAGAGTATGAACAGGAAATCCAGTCTCTGGATCCTGGTCCCAGCCTGGCCGAGCTGTGAGTCTTGGGCAGGTTATGTTCTCCCCCAGGATTTCTGCTTTCTCTGCAGCAGGCACTATGCTAGAAATCCAGGAACAATAGCCTGGGAGCTAGTCCAGCTCTCCACTTCCTCCTAGCTGTGTGACTTCACACAGGTTGTGTTTCCTCTCTGGGCCTCATCTGTGGTGTGAGAGCAAAGGATGTGATGCTTTGTGAATCCTCTTTTTTTTTTTTTTAAATCTATGATTTGGTAGGAGCCCATGATACTATGTGGTCCCACTGATGGTCTGATTGTAGAGAGGGAAACAGGGGAAGTTGAGTGGGTGTGTGGTGGAAGAAGCAGCCTGCCCATCAAGAAGCCAGGACCAAGCCAGAATTTGGTGCAGGATGTGATTGCATTGCCTCTGAGAAAAGGCAGAGATGAAAACTGTCAGAAAAGAGGCCCAGATATCCAAAGGTGAGTCAGAGATTACTCATCCTTCTGGTCTTTTATCCATTACTGTCCTCTGGTTGCTTTGCATCTCCCTGCTGTGCCTTCTCTGTCTCCATGGTGTCGCTTCCTTCCCATCCTTGGGGCTGGCCCCCGAGGCCACTCCTGATGCTGCCTTTTCCTGCTGCTAGATTTACTTCCTGCATGAGCTCATTTTGCAGCTATCCTCTCTTTTTCTAAGACACTCAGATTTTCATTTCCAGCCTTGACCTCTTACCAGAACTCTAGTGTCATAAATCCAGCAGCCTGTAGGACATCTCTCCTTAAATGTCTTGCTGTCACCATAAAATGTCTAAAACCACTTTCCACATCTTCTCTCACAAACCACTGCTTCCCCCTGTGACCCCTAGCTGCCACCGCCTTCTTCTTCTCCTTCCTCTTCTTCCTCTCCTCCTCCTCCTTCTTCCTCTTCTTCTAGAGCATTCTTCTCACTTTAGTTTCTTATATACAGGCAGTTATCAAAAGAAAACTTTGTATGGTGTTTATAGTTTTTAAGGCACCTTTCTGTGCATGGTAATATTTCTTACAGCAAGTGTGCATTGAGAAGCTATTATCTGCCATGGGCAGGGTGAAGGAGTGAACAAAGCAGCCACAGCTCCCTGCCTTCATAGGGCTTAGGTTCCCATGCTTTCTCTTTGCCTCAGGCCTCTGAGTGGGCTGCCTTGTTCATGGACAGAGAAACCGTGCTTTGCTTGTCTTGGGAAGCTTCCAGAGACTTTAGGCACAGATTTTAGTTCAAAACACATGATCCGGATTTTTTTTTTTCTTTTTTCTTTTCCTTTTCTTTTTTTTTTTTTTTTTTTTTTTTTTTTTGCCAAAAATGTGGGAAGCACTTTGTCTAAGCATGGCATGGTTCTAAACGCTGAGGGTTTGAGGATGGAGTCCCAGCCCTTAAGGAACTTGCAAACTGGAGGAACAATGTATCCACAGGGACTTAAGTAGCAAACCAAAACAATCTGCAGGATATTCACAGGACAGCCGTCTGTTCATTCAGGGGTTTATTCAATGAACAGATAATTATTGAAGACCCCAAATGTGCCAGACACTGTGCTGGTTGCAGTGAATGGGGAGAGAAAAGAAATGGTCCCTGTCCTCAAGGAGCACATGCTCTGGTAGAGGAGAAAGATGCATAAACAAGGATCTGTGCAGAAAGGGCCAGTGGAGGCAGGAAGTGTGAGAAGCTGCTGGGACAGTTGCGGGGCCAAGGGTAGGGAAGGCTTCCTGGGGAAGGGAATGGCTGAGCGGACCTCTGAGGATGAGCATGCCTTCATTAGCAAGTGGAAGCCAGGTGGTCGGTGGGGTAGTTCAGAGCAACAGCACACGGGCACTGCACCCTGGTGCCCAAGAGGTCCTGCAAGGCTGGGATGTAGGAAGGCTTCAGTGTCAAGTGAGTATGAGTCCCTGTACAGGCAGATGACCTCAGCTGAAGAGAGAGCTCTTCTGGAGAGACTGGCAAAGGCTTCCTGGAGGAAGTGGCCTTGAGCTGCACGCTGAAGGATGAGGAAGATCTGGACAGGTAGGGATGAAAGAGGAAAGCTCTGAGATTTCAGGGGCTCCCCTTTCCCTGTGGTAGCTAAGGCCTCCATATTCTGGCCCCACCCCACCTTTGGCTTTCTTTCCCAGAGCCCCTTAGGCATAGCATACTCTGCCCTGGGCAAGAGGGGGTAGTGCACAGTTCCCACTCTTTCTAGCAGCACCCCTCGGGCAGTCCCTCCTCTTGCAGGAGCCTTCTCTGTGTTTCTGCATGTCAAGATCATAACCATTCTTCAAGATCAGGGATTCACAGGACTTCTCTTCCATGAAGCCTTACGCCTCCCTCCCGATGGACAGTCTCTCTCCTGCTGAGTGTGCCCAGCACTTTCCTCTGACAGCTGTGGCTCTTCTCTGTGGCCTGGCCCATACCAGCTACCTGTACCCTGGTTCTTTAAGGCACATCTCACCTCTTTCCCTGGATGGCAGGGTGAGCTTCTGCCAGTCATCCCTGTAGTTTGCCCGTGGTGGTTGACAGAGAGAACCCCAGATGCTGGAGGCCACAGTGAGCCAGGGTGTGGGGATGGGAGCTGAGCCTGGCATGAGGGGCCTTGGGGGGCACCTGAATCTCTTGGCTCAGATCCAGAGAGGGGAGTAATCCTGCCTTAATTGTTACGAAATGGGTATGAACTCCTCTTACCTGCACAGTACAATTAATGTGTGGGGAAGATACTGCACTGGGTAGCTCTCATAAGGAAAGCCACTCTGAGAGTGGGGAAATGGGGTCTCATCTGACAGGTGAGAGCTTTCCTTGTGTGCTAGTCAAGGGCCACCATTTGAGCTGCCTCGGTGGGCCCAGTGGTGACCTTGTAGCCTGGAATCCAGCCCCGAGTGGATAGCCCAGCCATGTAGGGAACTTAATCCCTGCCTCTTTTGATTTTGTCTAATGAGCAAGCAGCTCTTCATTCACTCGCTGACTCACTCACTCACTCACTCATTCATTCATCCAACAGTTGGCTAATGAGAGTGCCTATGCAGGTGCTGAGGTACATAGGAAATCACGTGGTACTTGTCACTTACATTTGCTGTCATTATTTAATTTTTGTTTCTCCTGAATATTAAGAAAAGTCTTTGTTTAAATGCCTGCCTGCCTCAGCTGTGCCGTGGGGAGGGGATGTGGGAGCAAGGCTGGGCTGGAGTTTGAAGCGCAGGGAGGCAGGGGAATCCTAGGGCGCCAGGGGACCATGACTGGGGTAGTCCTTAGAAGGCTGGAGGTCGGCTACTTTGTTTGCCCGTCCTCTTGTCAGAGATGCTGCTTGCTGAGCTCTCCTCTGCCAACCCCCTAGGCACTTTGGGTTTGTCTTTTGCAAGGATCCTTTCTTTTCATGAGGTGATGTGGTGGCGTGGTGAAAACGCAGGTTCTGAGGTGGCACGCCTAGGTTTGCCTCTTCTCATCCACCACTTACTGAAGCCCTCTGAGCTGACATCTCCCTCAGCGGGTGGGTGTAAGAATGACAAAGATTGTGTGTGACCGGCTAGGACCCAGTGCATACCATAGTAAGGGTTTAATGAGTGACAGCTGTCATTGTCATTACACAGAGGTGCCAAAGACATGGGTTCTCTATTGTCAAGCAGGAGGGAGAAGTAAAAATGCAAAAGGAAAAGTGCTGTCTTTTATTCATGTAGGGCAGGTGGGTTTTCTCCTCTTCTTGGCCCACCCTCCAGTGGCCCTCCCTAGTCGTGTGCACGGCTTAGTCAGCTTAAGTTCACGCTGGGGACTAAACACAGTCAAGGAGCTCGGTGGCTAATGGGAGGCTCGAGACCACCACCTTGTCTTTGTTAGGATCATGGCACACAGAGCTGGTACACAGCCCTGATACCATCTAGCTGTGTGGGCCTCCCTGAGTATGAGGCTCCTCATAAGGGGTATGTGCGAGGTGGCTGAAGTTTCACAGATGACCCCCCACCCCAAGAAGGCCTCCCCAGTCTCCTCTCTCCAGAGTCCCAGGGTGGAGCTCCCTCCTGCTCCCTTCCCCTGGAGCACCATCCATGGCTGTCCCCATGGCAACTGCGATGGGGACCCAGTTGGGGGGATAAGAGAGGGATGAAGGAGAATAATCAAGAATTACTTGTTTGGGAAAAGAAAAAAAGGAGTGGAGAGGGAGAGTGGGAGGGAGAAAAGACAGGAAGGCAAGTAGAGACAGAGGGGAGAGAAAAAGCAGAGAGAGAGAGGGAGAGAGAAGAGAGTCTTTTCTTTGGGGAAAAATGGAAATTTAATCAGATCAGTTTTTATAGTGCAAATAGAAAATCAGTTTTAATAAAGCCAAAAGGAAATGCAAAACAGCCGCTTGAGATGGAGATTGTGTTAAACAGACAGCTCTTTAGGAGCGGCCGAGTCTGGGATGTTTATTGTGCACAGACAGAGCAAGGAGGGGGATTTCTGGCTGAATTTCAAATAGACATTTGATTTGGCTTTGGGGGTGGGTGATGAGCCCCTCCCTGGGCCCCTCCTCCCTACACTCAGGCCCATCTGTCCAGGGAAGGAAGTCTCCCAAAATGAGAGAGAAAAAGAAGGGGAGGGTACAAACATGGGGGGCACCAGCCTGACCCAGAGCAGGAGGAATCACCCTCCCCTTCCAGTGGGGTGTGCTCCCCGCAGGTCTGGCCCACTCCGCCTGCCCAGAGACTGGACTCTGACCTCCGTGAACACACCCACTGTTTTCAGCTCCTGATTCTTAATTATAGTTCTGGCCCAGCTCTTGGTTTTATTGCTTTCATTTATTATAAAAAGACCAGTGTCTGTTTTTTTTTTTTTTTTTGAAATGGCTATCTGGTCAAATCACGGTTGATAAGCAACACTGAGCTGTCTTTTTAAGACAGGCCAAATTTATCACACTTAAAAAAAAAAAGGCAAGCCTTCGATGGCCTATTAGAAAATTTCCCCCCTTTTCCCAGAGTGACATTTTAGTAAAAGGCTTTATTTTTCCCCTCAGCTTTCACAAAGCCATCGCCTTGAAAAAGGGGGGGGGGAGGGAGAATGAGCCGCAGAGCACTTTTGAGGCTGTTCCATAAAATATATGGAGAGGGCACAGAAGATAACAGGATCTGTCCTAATGGGGCTGTTAGCTCAGGAGGAAAAGAGGGGGCCTTTGGCACGTGTTTGTCAGCTGTTATTTTTGTAATTAGAAGAGAAGCTACACTTTACATTTCAGAAACGCAGCGATTTGAGGCTGCAAGGAAGATGTATGGTCTGGGCCAGGAAGATAGGTTGGGAGGACTGGGGGTTGGGCAAGACAGTGGGGGTGGGGCTCCGCTGGTGGTTCCTGGGGTTAAGGAGCTCATCTGTCACCTTTGAAGCTGGCTCATAAGGAGAGAGGAGCCCCGCAGGTCACCCATCCCTCAGTAGGCTCCTCTGTCCTCGCTGTCCCCGCCCCATATTCATGGAAGCGGGTGAAGTCAAACTGTGGGCCCACCAGGCTGTTGCGGGTAGGGGCAGGGCTGGGGTCCAGGCAGCGATCTTCCTGTGGCCCGGTAAGCCTCTGACTCTCTGCTGGAACTAGGACAGAAGCTATGGAGGGGCCATTCTGAGGGCCCAGCCCAAAGCAAATGTGCCTCTGGGGCTCTTTGCAGAGTTGGCCCTGGAGAGGAGGGCCTGTCCCTGCTCCTCCTGAGTGGGTGGGGCATCCTCAGGGGTGGAAAGGGGGGTTGGGGGGGGGGGGGCCGGGGGTTAATTCCCGAAACCCGGGTGGGGGTGGGGGATCAGGTAGAGGAAGTCGTCAGCGGGCAGGAGGAGGCTTCCTTCCCAGATACCTTGACCTTAGTACCCTTCCTGGCGGCCATCCGATCCTCTGGGAAGGCTGCTGCTCCTCTTTCTCATCTGTTTTTCTCCCTAGCCGTATTTCTTACCACGTCCTTTTGGACAAAAACAGCTTTAACTGTTAACAGCCTCCTCCCTTAGTTCTGGCCCTGAGATTAGGGCTTCAGAGGAGTGTGGCTCCTCATGCTCTGCTGTGCCTTGTCTGCTGCCTATGGTGGCTGTCCTCAGGGTGTGCCTCCTGTCCCTGGCACTGAGCACCTGGTCCAGCAGTGGGGCCACACCTGACATCTGCTGCCATGAGAGCCAAGGAGAGCAGGATCTGGAGGAGCCTGGCCCGCAGAGCTCAGGGGCCTAGTGAGGGAGTGCAAGGGGTCTGGGCTCTGGAGCCAGGGGATGCTGGTTTGAAACCCAGCACAGCCATCCGCCAGGGGTGGGAAAATTCCTGGACTTCTCCAGCTTCAGTTTTCTCATCTGTAAACTGGCAGAGGCTTGGGCTGCCAGGCATGTTCTGCTTCTCAGAGGGAAAGGTATAGGCTCAGCAGTGCAGCCCATGTTCCACTGGAGCTGGGACCAGAAGGTCTAGGGCGCCCAGTCTGGTGTCACTTCTCCCCCCCCCCCCCCGTGGTGTCTCTCAATTCCCTGGGGCCCTCTCAGGAGGGCCATTCCAGTTCTCCAGGCTGTGGTTTCTCCATCCCAGATGATCTCTGGTCCGGTTTGAAAAAGCCCAAGTCCTATGAATCCATTCTGGAACTCTCTGAATGCTTAAATCTGTATGTTGAAACCATGCCCAGAAGCCTCATGGCTGAGCTGTGTTTGACCCTTCCCTGCAGACATCGTGGACTTGGAAAACCCAGCCTTGAAGACAGGTGTCACGGTGTTGGAGGACTGCAACTCTCAGCTCCCAGGGAGGAGGCACAGAGTGGGGTCCCGAATCGGCCCCCTCACCAGCAGCTACGAGGTTCCCCAGGATGCAGGACTTCCAGTGCTGAAAGTGAGGAGGTCCAGGCAAGGTAGGATGAGTTGGGAACCTTAGGACAGGGCTCCAATATGATTCTATCCTTCTTAGTTGGTGCCCTACTGTGGGCAAGGCACAAGGACACAGTAATGACAGAAACAACCCTTACCTGGAGGGTGCTCAGAGCACAGAGGAGGAGCAGCGTGATGGGCAGACAAACTGCTCTCCAGTGTGCAAGGAGGGGGCCTGGAGAGGAGGAGGTGAACTCTGGTTTGGTGGTGATGGGGGGCAGTCAGGAAGGCTTCCCAGAGGAGGTGGTAGTTGAGGTTTTGAAGCCTGAAGAGGTATTTGCAAGGCAGAGGAGAGGGAATGCTGGAGACGGAGCTCAAGAGGCAAAGCTTGCAGAGCTATAAAAGGACATTTAGTTAAGCTCTGGCGCAAAATGGTGTGTGATGGGCATGGCAGGGCAGGAGGCTACAGAATGGAAATGTACCCTCTCCCTTTCCTTGCCACCTGGGACGGGGTGGGATGTTTGGAAGGAAAGAAGTCCTCAGGACCAGGGAAATGTTGGGATGCCCTCTCCACTTCAGGATGGAGACATAATTTCTCCAGAGTGTCCTGGTTCCATCTCAGCCTTCCATTGCCTAGGACAATGTTACAGAGCTCCCCATGCCAGCGCTGCTTGGCTCCCTGGCATGGCTGGGTGCCTGGCCTGTGGCTGGAGGCCAGTGGCCCAGAGCCCAGGGAAGCCAGCTGGTGACAGGATAGAGTTGTCCTGGCTTTGGCCAGGCAGACCAGTGGGCTGTGACCCAGGCCGCAATCCCTTCAGGACCTCCTCTTAGAGATATTTAGCTCTGCAAAGAGGCAAAGACGCTGTTTTATGAGTATCCCTTTGCTCTGTGCTCCCTCACCTCAGTCACTAGCACAGGAATCCGAGGACCTAGCTGCTTTTGGGGGGCTGAGCTAAGCCAACTGCCCAAGTCTAATTCCACTCCATCCGCCCTGCAGTCAGGGGGCCTGGATGAGCCATGCCTCAGAGTCAGATGGTGAACACTAGACCTCCATCTGAAGACTGAATCTAGGGATGGGACTGTCTAATGAATTTATCGGTGACTTTAGGCCAACCACGCTCACTGCCATCACCCCTGTGGGAGAGAATGCGTTGTCTTGGTCTACCTCAAATCCTTTCTGGAGTAAAACAGATTATTACAACCAACCAGCCAGTCAGCCAACTAATCGATCAACCAGGAGATGTTGACCAGCAGTACCTCACAGGAAGGAGGCCCAGGTGTCAGGCGGGCCCAGTGAGGACCAGGATCTGGCTCCATTCACAGACCACATCTCTTTTTATGTGCTGGTAGTACACTTGGCTTTGAGAGATTTGCTGTCAGAGGTTCCCACACTTGTTTCTCCTGATCCACAATTGTTTACCAATGATAATTTTGGGGGCTCAAGGCTGGAAATAGATCTATATGGGTACTTTAAAAAATGGACCAGATGAAGACAGGGATGACACTATAATAAGGGGTGTGTGTGTATGTGTGTGTGTGTGTGTGTGTGTGTGTGTGTGTGTGATTGTGGGGGAGCACATACTTGGACCCCAGTGCAGCAGGTGTGGGGCCCACCCTGGCCCTGTCCCTCAGCTGCATCCCCTTCCTCCTTGTGCAGGGGGTGGGGGTGGGGTGGGGGTGCTGAGGAGAGTGAGGGGGAGACACCTGTCCACCCAGGCTTTATAATTTTCTTAGTAGGTCTCCCCAGGAGTCTGTGAATTCCTTGAGATAGGAGGCCTCTTTTTTTTCTTGTCTTTGTATCCCCAGGGCCTGGCACAAAGTAGAAACTCAATAAATGTTAGTTGAATGAATGAATAAACGTTTGAATAACAGAACTACCTGCTCTAGCGACCTCTCTCAGGATTATTGGGAGGATCAAATGAGATAATGCACATGAAAGCACTTTGTAAATTGCAGAGCTCTATACAAATGCAAATCATTCACAGCTTTGGTGGAAATTATTATTCAAATTATTATTATTATTTTCACTGTGAAGGAGGACGGGAAGGAGAGGGCAGTGGGATCATTTCCCCGCGGTGGAAGCCAGGGCTCCAGCAGCCGGCACTGGTGCAGCACTCCAGAGCCTGCCTCCCTGCCCCTTAAATCCTCCCTGAGCTCCAGGCTACCTCCCGGGGGTGGGGGGGTGGGGGGTCAGGGGGCTGGGGGGGCCTGACAGCAGCTGCCTGGGCTGGGGCAAAAGTTGCTGTTGGAATCCTGCCCAGTGTGGGGACTGAAGCTACAAGCACATCTCACCCTGAACAAAATGAATTAAACGCCAAGTTCGAAATGAAAAACGTTTTCTTTTCTCTGCTGTTTTCCTTTCTTTTTTTTTTTTAAGTAGAAAAGGTGGTGTGCTAGAAATGGGGTGCTAGCAGAGAGAGAGAGCAAGACAACGGGGCACCCCAAAACCCACAGTTCGCCAGGTGTCCAGGCTGAGTTCAGGTTTGCAATGCTGTTACCCCGCCTCTTCAACCCCTGGCCTACGGGAGGGAGGGCTAGCCGGCTGGGCAGCCAAGAGACTCAGAGCAAAGGCGTGATTGATAATTGGCGACTGTAATTCTATAATTCATCTCCCTGCACCGCAGTGAAATTAAAAGAGTTTAGGTTCCCAAGCATAATGATCATCAATTAAACGCCGGGGAGATTTAGTGTCCTCATTTGAATTTTGTTTTATTTATTTAAATGTCTCTTTTGGGGGGAGGGGAGTGTCGGGAGCGGAAGACCGGGGAGCCAGGGGCTGGGCTGGCGGGAGGCAGGTGCCAGGCAGGGTTCTCCCGGACGCGGGCCGCGCCGGGCTGCCCGGGGCGGCGGAGGGTGGAGCGCGGTCCGCGGGGCGGCGGGATCCGCGAGACAGGGGATCCATCATCCCGGGCCTAATCAGTTAATACTGATAAACTGCCAGCAATAACTGCCAATTGAGCCGCCGTTCTGGAGCTGCCAGTTCATTCATTTAGGGAGTGCGGCGGCCCGTCGGGGGGAAGCGCTCCCTGGCCGGCGTCTTTCCCACTTGTCCCCCGCGAGGCAGGGGCGCATCTGGCGCGGGCGGAGGGCCCCCGCCGACCCCTGCCCGCGACGGAAAGCGGGCAGAAGCCGGCGTTAGGGTGGCCGAGGGCTGCGGGGCTAACTCTGGCCCCGGGCGGGCCTCAGCGGCCCGGGGGAGGCCTGCCTGTTTCTCCCGCCCGCGCTGGCACGCAGACGGCACCCGCTTAGAGGCTGCGTTTCGGAAACGTCTCCCGGCTAAGCGGTGGGATCTCCTTGCGCCGGGCCAGAGCTGGAGGCCGCAGGAATCAGGCGGCCTCTGGCGGCCCTGCCCTGCCCCATCGCCTCCGCCCACCCGCTGTGGGACTCAGTAGACATCTCTGGAAAGGAGGGGGCTGGGCTGAGGGGCCTCTAGGGGTC
>ML104973.1:0-27195 GCA_003697995.1 Taxidea taxus jeffersonii | reverse complement strand
ATATATATATATATATAAAGATATAATGGCTGAAAGAACCCAAATTTGACAACAGTTATAAACCTAAAGACTTAAGAATCTCAGCAAGCCCCAAAAAGACTCAAAGAAACCCATGCCCAGACACATCAAACTCAAACTATTCAAAAGCAAACACAACAGCTGAGTCTACTAATCTTGGGATGGCCTCGGTGGTGGGCCAGGGTCTGAAGAGCGAGGTGGGAAAAGCTGAGCCCATCCCACAGGGGCCTCTAACCAGGAGGTCCCCTTCCTGTGAAGGCCCAGGCCCATCTCCCCAAGTCCATCTGCTAAATGCCTCTGGCAGCAGACAGCACACAGGCGGAAACCCAAACCGGAGCAGCATCGTGAATCCTTCGCCCATCAATCTGCCGCCTCCGCCTCATTGCACTGAGTGTAGGCTGGGAGGCAAGGGAACCAGAAATCAAATCAACTCTGACAGGAAAAAATGCACTATAATTCAAGCAGGCCTGGGTAACTTTGAGGAAGGAATTAAGGACAAGAAAGAATAGATGCTCAGCTCTAGATTTAATCTCTAAGTTATCCCGGTAAGTTGGAAAGAAATGCCGAACAAAATTTGAGCTGGGTTTTGTTCTTCGACTGACGTATTTAAATTCCCCACGTTTTCTGTGTGTGTCAAAATAGTTCAAGCCTGCATGAGATTGGAACGCACCAGGGAATGGCTAAAAGAATAAACCATGATTATTTTAGGTTTTTATCACAGACAGTAGAAAGAGAAGCCAAATTCCTGGAGAGATCCGGTGCAAATGCAAAGGTTCTGGTTTGTTTTCATGATGTCAAAACTGTACGGCGTCTGCATATGTAGTGGGAACTCCAATGTCAAATCGTGTTTCTCACTGGGGTAGCACATCAACCAGGAAAGGAGGAAGGAGTTTCATTGGTCTTACAAAAGTAAGATTATATAAGAAAGTTTGCCTAAGAAAACAAATAGGAACTTAGAAACAACATGAATCACATTTTGAAGGATTCTCTTTCACTCCCGAGCTCGCTCTCTCTCTCTCACACACACACAGGCATGCACACTTCTACATATACGCACACCCTATTCAAACCAGAGAGGGGACCCGAACTTTCTGGAATTCAAAATTCTAGAATCTTAACATCATCTGAATCAACATCAGTCTGCGAAGAATTCATGGACTTACTCCAGATGGAAAACGCCAGCCAGTTAACATCTCCCCCAAACATTTACCAGTTCCTGAGTCATCAGCCTCAGGGCAGAAGGTCTGCAGCACCTCTATAAACCCATTTCAAGGATCCTTGGGTACTGAGTAGGTGCCAAAGCCAAAGGAGAAGTGGAGTTAGCAGAGGTTGGGCATTGGGGGAGAGACAGGAAAGCCACTGGGAGGAGGGAAAGGAATTGAGAAGGGAAGAAGGGAATGGGGGATATGAGAAGGAAGAAGGGGTGCTCCCCCAATCCTTACACAGCCATCTCCACCCTCCCCACAAGGTCACCTGGGAATCTGAGTTGTCCATAAAGAGTGCCCAAGACCTCTTTGGTGGCTCTCAGCTCACATCAGTCCTCAAGCCTCAGGTCAAACCACGGGTCTCCCCCTGGGCTCCGTCACCACGACCCCGAAACTGCTGGTCACAGCCACACAGATGCCCCTTCAGCCTCTGAGACACAATGTTGAGCAGAAAGTCCGTCAATGGTAAAGCTCAGTGCTGCTCCACAATTTTACAGGGAAAGTGTTTTGGTTCTAAAGCCTAAACAAGATGTGATTTTCATTATCAGAGGAAAGTAAAACGCATCACCCAGAGTCACCAAGTGCAGGGGAACAGGGATCATGGCAGAAAGAATGCATCCCAGAGGCCACACCCTGAGCAGCTGAATCCCAGAGTCATAGCACCCTGCAGCCACCCGAAAGGCTGCCACGTGGAACAGCAGCCACATATGGCACAGCACATAGGTGGGGAGCAAGACCTTCCCTGGACATCAATGGCAGACGCTGGATGGTGCTTGAAGAGTCTCCTCTGAGAAAGGACATAAACAAGCAGGACATAAGGGGCTCCTGCCACGAATAGGACAGCCCAGGGTGGGCAGAAGGAAAAGAGCACAGCAGAGCCCAGGACTCCAGCCAAACCAACCACTTCCACACGGTTCCATGGCATCATCAGTTTCCTGACGAGGCTCTCACAACCCATTGAATATAAGCCATCAGTTGCATGGATGCATGTGTATATGTACGTCTCAGCTCTCAGTATATTTTCATTCATTATTAACTCTTTTGTCACTTTCATATTGTCCATATTGCCGCTCTGTGGCCCTTTAGCTTGTGATACAGTATGAGGCGGCCTGACTGAATCCTCCTGACAATTAGAGAGAAGACTGCAGTTCTGAGACATTCCTCTCAGGACTCTGTATTTATAGAACATTTTTCCCTCTGAATGCTCTGTAAGTTATAGTGCCTGGCAAGTAGAAGCATCCCAATAAATGTTTCTTTGTCATCTGTGGGAAGCTGCCAGCAGTGTAACACAAGGGAGAGCCAGCTCTCGGGACAAGTCTCTGGAACCCAAAGCACTTAAGCTTCAAACCGAAATGGAAGGATTTACAATCTTTATCACTAAGTGGCCCTTTTCAGGAACATGAAGAATCGCTGAAAGAGGCAGACCTTTTCAGAGGTCAGTTATTATTGGGCTTGCCGCCGTGGAACTCTCTGGACTCAGAGCTCTCTGGACTCAGAGCTCTCTGGTGAATGGAGTGCGAATCCCTGAGGTTAGAAGTGAAACTGTGGAAGTGGCCTCCAACCTTGGCCTAGTTCCCTTTTTCCCACTTCAGACTGGAAATAACAAGAGTAAAGGGGACAAACTGTGCGAATTAATACAGCAGATGTAAGCTGATGAAAATTTTGACCATATTTCCTAATGGTACGAGAAAAAAAAAAGGGCTGGTGGTGCTTATTTAAAGAAAAACAGGCATGCTGAGAGAGCTTACAAACACATTATAGAATCCGGAAGACAGAAACTCTTACTAGCTTTAAATTTTACTCATTTCATCCTTGGAGAGGGACCACTGCATTCAAAGAGAACTTAAAGATGAGCGAGCGCAACTCGTTTATCATTGGAGAACGTCAAGCTCGGAGAGAGAAAATGGCACACGACCATCACATCACGCAGGCGGGAGGCGGCGGGCTGACTCCGGGCCAGGCCTCAAGGCTACTAGTCCAACACTTGCTCTGCTACTCCATGCTGCCTCCGTCCCAGGCCTCGGAGTTTTCTCTCCCCCATACCTAGGTTTCCCGTTACTATAGACATTATATGTTATTTCAATCCACTGAAATTTTGAGGACATTTGTCACTGCAGCATAACCTATCCTGTCCTGACACAGGAAGCTAAAAGATGCTGGGTAAAAGATGGTTACCCTTGTTCCGTACCCATCCCTGCTGAACCCTCCCAATGCCACAACATCAGAAACTGAGCAGTGCGCTGGACCAGACTGTTGGTTTTATGGACACTCTCAAGGAAGTAAGTAAAGAAAAGAAGTGCAATCAAAGACAATTCGCTGCCAAGACTCTGGTGCTCAGATAAAGACCATAAGGACCTTCTTAGGATTCTT
This sequence comes from Taxidea taxus jeffersonii, assembly GCA_003697995.1. Taxonomy (NCBI): domain Eukaryota; kingdom Metazoa; phylum Chordata; class Mammalia; order Carnivora; family Mustelidae; genus Taxidea; species Taxidea taxus. The sequence continues at coordinate 23,602 of ML104973.1, read as the reverse complement.
ATAGGACCTTCTAGGATTATAAACAAATCCTACTCTCTGGTCTGTTCCTTAAATGCCTCCTGTCCTGAACATACCTTTATTCTCCTACCCACAGTTCTTTCCTTTACTCACCAGTCGGTTCAAATTCCACTATTTAGTCCCACAACATCCCCCAAGTTTCCTAACCACTCAAGCCTTTACTACGTGCAAAATAAACCAGGCAAAACAGGTTCTTCAACAATCGTCACTTGTACTTCTCATTTTATACTTAATCAAATGTTTGGTGTGATCTGTTTCAAGTGTGTTGGTCTTGTTTCTCTAACCGGACTACAAACCTGTGAGAACACCATGTGTTATACTTCTGTTACAATCCCCCACAGAAATGGTTCCAAGGGATATTTTTACATTGATTTAAATGCCAAGAAGGGAAGAACATGATATAATCCTTGGGATTGAGGACAATTATTTTATTACTTTGGATGAAAGTAGGGAAAGTCACTAGCTGGGCTTTATCGTAATACTTTAATCCAGCTAACTATAAATATTATTTATTTATTTAGATGGAAATAAGTTATTATCATCCTTAAATGGGTTTTTTTAAAAGATTTTATTTATTTATTTATTTATTAAGATTTTATTTATTTATTTGACAGAGATCACAAGTAGGCAGAGCGGCAGGCAAAGAGAGAGGAGGAAGCAGGCTCCCCGCCGGGCGGAGAGCCAGATGCGGGGCTCAATCCCAGGACCCTGGGACGATGACCTGAGCTGAAGGCAGAGGCTTTAACCCACTGAGCCACCCAGGTGCCCCCAAAATTACTGTATTCTAAAGGTGTTCTGCACATAGGTTGTTTCACAAGTATTAAGTTCTTCCTCTACTTTGAAGAAACCAAAATTGAACATGAGTGATGTAGTTGAGAAGGGGTTTTTGGCAAGAAAGACCAGAACTCCAGCCCGAGGCCATCTATACTCACAGCAAAAGACTGACAAACAAAGGTACGTGTAGGTTTTGAGTTAAAAACAGACAATGTGGGGACACCTGGGTGGCTCAGTTGGTTAAGCGGCTGCCTTCGGCTCAGGTCATGATCCCAGCGTCCTGGGATCGAGTCCCATATCGGGCTCCTTGCTCGGCAGGGAGCCTGCTTCTCCCTCTGCCTCTGCCTGCCACTCTGTCTGCCTGTGCTCGCTCTCTCTCTCTCTCTCACAAATAAATAAATAAATAAATAAATAAATAAAATCTTTAAAAAAAAAACAGACAATGTGTACACTTTTTGTTAATCACTGCTTTAACAACCTTCTACCTAACTGACCAATGACTGCCAAGTGGTGAGTTTCCATTGAAGGCTTCTTCTCCTCTTGCCAATCAAATGGTCGTAGAGATTCCACAATCGCACAGACAGTGCCCTGTTATTAAATCAACTTAGAAAGATGCTAGACTAATGTCAGTGTGCGGCTGGAAAAATACAAACATGGAGACTGTGGATAAGGCAGAAGACCGGAAGAGGGGACCATAACTTCCATTATGTTTGCTTCTCAAGAAGCTACGAAGTTGTTGCCTTTAAAAACATTTTTTTTAATGTTCAACATTTTATGACATAAACACTTATTTACAAATGAAGTAACATAAAAATCAATAGCAGGGAAGAACCACTGGCTACAATTGTGAAAAAAAAAAAAAACATGGCTCTTCTCCGAGGTACAGCTTAAGGAGACCAAGGAGGGCCAAACTGGCCATCAGTAGGACTGTACACCTCAGTACCACGTCACCCACCAGGCCAGGCCTCGTGTGGTCCTGACTCTACCAGCTGGTGGACTGGACTCTGGGCTGCATCTCCCCAGGGCTCAGCCCTGCCAGCAATGAGGCGCCTGCGGGAGGCAAAAGCCCATCACGCTGGGGCAGCTCTCAGTTAATTGTGAACACTAGTTACCAAAACTTCTACACCACGTTGAGGAATCAGCCATCCCAACCATAATGGACACGTCTTTCCTTGGAACTCACACCTCCCTGAGGGAGGGAGGGCTCCTTCAGGGGAGGCCTGGGGTAGGTGAGGCAGAAGTATCTGTATTCTGCAGATGCCTTTGACCTTGATTCTGATCCATCCCAGATTCAGAATGTAGGGCTTCCTGAGACCTGCGCTCTCCGTGAAAATCACCCGCAAGCGTGTATGCACACAGATGTTCACTATTCTAGAAGACCTGTCCGTAGTTTCCATCGAATTGTTTCCATCAAAATTTGAAGCTCCTGTCTACACAGTCCAGAGGAAATTTGGGAAGAAGCTGAACATAAGAATTCCCTGCAAAGAGCCTCCCTGTTGTACTTCTCTCTTTCTCTATTTTTTTTTTCTAACAAACTCCAATCTGTTCCTATTTCTCCACTTCTATTTTTAAATTGAAAATTTTTGGTTTCAAAATAACTATAATCTAAAAACTCCTTGAATAAAATACCCACCTCTCCCATTCCTAAATGGTTTTGTTCTTTAAAAAAAATTTTTTTTAAATAAAAACCTCAAGAGCACTTTTGATCTGTTTTTCCTATTAAGTTAATGACTTGACCAAACCTATGTGCCTTTATTTTGATTATTTGCATCCTCCCTTGCCTATGTTTTTTTAAATAACAAAATTATAAATAGAGATTGTACTCTTTTTTTCCTGTTCCTTGTCTCAGTGTATCACCGTAACAAGGAAGGATATAATGTTGTGTGTGTTAAACAGACTTCCATCTATGCTAGTGGTTCGGTTGTATAAATAAGAACATTCCCTATCCAGGAGGAAGGCCCAGGCATTCAAATTTTCCAAAACAATTCTCTGTATCCAGGGTACCCAAATGAAGTCAAATACTTAGGTTTCAAATGTGGGGTAGCCATCTGCTCCTGATTGAGGTTAATATCCTCTTAGCGCACATTAGGTAAATAAGCCTTTTTTTTTTTTCCTACTTCTGTACAAAATGAATATTCACTATTCAAAGGACCATTCCCTATCATAATTATACAATCAGTTCAAATTTGTTCTTAAGCAATGTAAGGCATGCTTGAAATTCCAACCTGACAAAATAGCTAAAATTAAGCTTTAAAATATATTAGTTGACTTGGAAAAGATCTAAAAAGCCTTAATATCAAACCTAAAATCTATGGCCATCAACATATTTTCCTGAGATTCAGATTTCAACATGAATGCTGGCGTAGTACAGAGTAGAAACAATATTAAATTTGACCTCAGCCAGCTGGGTTATAATCTCTATTTACCTTGAACCAACTATTTTTTCTATTTTTTTAAATTTTTTTATTAACATATAATGTATTATTAGCCCCAAGAGTACAGGTCTGTGAATCACCAGGCTTACACACTTCACAGCACTCACCATAGCACATACCCTCCCCAATGTCCATAACCCCACCACCCGCTCCCGACACCCCTCCCCCCAGGAACCCTGTTTGTTTTGTGAGATTAAGAGTCTTATGGTTTGTCTCCCTCCCAATCCCATCTTGTTTCATTTATTCTTTTCCTACCCCCCAAACCCCTCACACTGCATCTCCACTTCCTCATATTAGGGAGATCATATGATAGTTGTCTTTCTCCGATTGACTTATTTCACTCAGCATAATACCCTCTATTGAGCCAACTATTTAACAGAGTCCCTCTTGGTGGAATGGAAAAAACAACCATCTCACTCATACGACTGTTATGAGGACCATTTAGGATAATGACACAGCAAGCTTCTGTAAGCTTGGGAAGAGTTGTTTAAAAGTAAGGTATTGGGGGTGCCTGGTTGGCTCAGTTGGTAGAGCACATGACTCTTGGTCTCAGGAACATGAGTTCAAGCCCCACACTGGGAGTGGAGCCTACTTAAAATAAATTTTTAAAAAGTAAGGTATGGGTGTAAGTAAGTGCTGTTCCCTTTAATGCAAATGTCCTGGGGCAGCAAACACGTGGATTCCAAATTTCTGCTAAACCCCACTCAATCCCATTAAAGCGCACCATCAGGTGGGGGTTCCAGGAGTCTCCCACGGTTAATATATCTTTATCTGAACAGAGAAAAGCATGTAGTTTCACACGGGTCATAAATTCCATGGATTATGCATTATTTTAAACTGAGATATAATTCACATACTATAAAAGTTTTTAAACAATTAAGTGGTTATATATATATATATATACACACACACACACACACACACACACACACACAGACAGTGCAACCATCATCACGATTTAATGCAAAATATTTTCATCCCATCTAAAAGAAAGCACATTCCCAGGAGCAGTCATTCTCCATCCCCCTCCGCACCCCAGCCTCAGGCAACCAGTAATCTACATCCTGCTGCTATAAATTTGCTCACTGGTTATTCCATTAAAATGGAGTGATGTAATACGTCACATTTTGCAACTGCTTTCTTTCACTTAGCATGTTTTTGAAGCTCATCCATGTTGTAGCATGTGTCAGAACTTCTTTCCTTTTTATATTATATAATAATATAAATATGATTCCATCATACAGATTTTTATGTATCCATTCATCAGCTGATGGACGTTTGGGTTGCTTCCCACCTCTGGCTATTCTGAATAATGCTGCTATAAACATTTGTGCACAAGTTTTATGTGAACCTCTGTTTTCAGTTCTCTTGGGTATACACCAAGAGAATGCAACTGCTGTTATTTCCAGGAATTCTTGAACACTACTGTTCATGGCAGCAGCCTCTGGGTGAACTCTTTTCCATGGGAGACAGAAGGCAGAAGAGCTCCCCAGGGATCCCAAAAGTCACAGGAGGAAATTAAGACGTGCATGTAGGAAAGAGGGGGTTCTGCATGAAGCAACTCCTTGCTGCTCCCCAAATACCCCAATAATGTGTTTCCCCATGCCATAAAAAAAGCAGTAGCCATCGTTAGGCTGAGGGGACCAACGCTGGACCAAAGCTGGCACAATTCTCCTAATAGTAAGAACAACCAACATGTAATGAGTGCTTACTACATCCAAGGCACGGTGCTGAGGACATAATATGGATTGTGTAACAGTCGAGAGGATGGAGAAACATGATTTTTTAAAAACAAATGCTGATTGCAGCTGATTATGCCTTCCTAGCAGAACGGCATAATTCATCTCTAGGCCAGGCCTGGAAGGAGAGAGGAAAACAGAAGAAGATAAATTGCCTGAGTAAGAAAATGACATGTATCTGGAGTTTGTTTGCTGGGAACTCAAGAGAAGAGAAGGGAGAAGGGGCTAGAAGCCTTGAAGATGGAAGAAAGAGACTGAAGTATAGACAAGAGAAGGCAAGCTCAATGTTGCATGAGTCGAAGAAAATACAGCCAGTAGGAAATCCTCAAAGGCCAAGAACACTTTGAGTAATCAATTTTAAACTGACTTCTGTTTTGAACTGCACTGGTATCTCCCACTATGACTCTGAGACTTTCAGCAAGGCTTCTGTTGGGGTCATGCTGGGGGACTAAAGAAATGGGCAGAGCAGGGCAGGGCAGAGAGGAGAAAGCTGTGGCCTGGGGGAGGGGAGGGAGCACTGCGCTGGAATTCAGAAAGAGTGACCAGCAAATGTAAGCCTCAGACGTTACCAGAATATTGGAGGGCAGGAAAAGTATGGGACCTCGCATAGCACGTGGCTCAAGCCATCTTAAGTATGGAGGGCCAGGACCTCAGAAACTGGAAAAGATGGGGTCAGCTGACTGTCATAATACAGCCTGCCCCAAAACAGACTTGTGTTACAAAAGGTATGTCACCGGCAGTAGTAAACAAAGCACCAAGACTTAACTCCCTTTAATGTTCACTGCACGACAATGGCCTTAAAACAAAGACCTTGAAGACTTTATGATGACATTCCTATGAATGGTCAGAGAGGACCAAAGCTTTTTTCTCAGTGTCCCTGTTGGAAGGCAAGACCATTCTTCTCATGAAGGCCATTGGTCGCCCCCATGTGGAGGTCATAGTTAAGTGGTGCTGAGCCCCCTCCCATAGCAGGAGTCAGCAAAGGTTTTCTGCAACAAGCCAGATAGTAAATACTTTAGACTGTGAGCCAAGAAGCAAAATCAAGGATATTAAGTATGTATCTACATAACAAAAGAAAAGACAAATTTCCACAACATTTGTATTGATGAAACTCAAAATATAACAATTGTGCACAATGTTTTATCATACAGATCTACCAATGAAAAGAATGGAATTTTTTTTTTATAGCTTTTTGATAGTTTTCACTGGGGTTTAAATCTTAATATCAAGTCAGGTGCAAATGTTCATTTATAAAAACTACTCTTAGCTCTTGGGCCATACAAAAACAGGTACAGGCTGGATATGGCTTGCAACCTCCGTTCTGTCCTCACCAATGTCTGAAGCAAAGTCAGTGCCAGGTACTCTGTTCCAAGTCTGTAGTAGAATAACCTGATTCAGAAATCAGACACCTGGAAGGGACTCTGGAGTAGCTCCTCAAACACACAGGTCTACCACTGCAATGATTAAAATAGCCATTCTTTCAACCAGTATTTACTGAGCACCTACGACGTGCGGGTACTATCAGAGTCACCGCGGACACAGTGGTGGCTAGACAGACAGCTCACAGTGGCGAGCCACCTTCACAGGGAATGAGACTGCAAACAGGAATAAAAGGAAGAAAGGCACCTGGCTGGTTCAGTCCGTGGAGTCTGCAACTCTTGACCTCAGGGTTTGTGAGTTCGAGCCCCACGTTAGGGGTAGAGATTACTTAAAATTTTTTTTTTAATCTTAAAAGAAAGAAAAAATTGTCAGGGAGTGGGAGTGCCATGGGAAAAGTAAGAGATCTTACAAAAAAAACTGTGAATGAGGACCTGCTGGGGAGAAAGCCATTTAGTAAGGAGTTCCTTTTGCTCAACATTCTCATCAACCCTTGTTTTATCAGATGTTTTACACTTTTTCTGATATGCTTGGGGTGAAGCAGAATTTCAGTGTGTTTTGATCTGCTTTCCATATTTGTTGGTAGGAATGATCTTTCTGAATACTTATGCTACTCTCTCTCCCCCATATACATATATGGTTTTGCACATTTCCTTTTCAGGTAATTCCTGGTTAGTTCCCTGTTCAGTTGTCTTTTTTTTTTTTTTTTAAACTGTGTGTGTGTGGTGGAGGGGTTATTTTGGGTTTGGGCAGTGGTGTTTTAAAATTTTGGATATTAACCCTTTATTGGTGACATGCATTCCGTATCTCTCCCAGTCTATGACTTGTCTCTTTACTGTAGGATATTTTTTTGGTTTGTTCATAAGACGATTTTAAATTTTATCTGGTAAAGAATCTACCTGGTGTGAGAATTAGTTGTGAGCTACCTATCTCAGTGGGCAAATGGAAAAAGTCATGGGTTTCGAGTTTAAACCTTCATTTCACCCCTTATAGCTATGTCTTATGAAAATTCATAAGTGTCTCTGAGCCTTGGCTTCCTCATCCACAAAGTAAGGACAATTTCCACCTCATCGGTTTGTTATGAGAATTAAACAAAAGAATATATGCCACTCTCTGAGCATGGGGCCCCTCCCACCCCACTTAAATTGTAACCTTCTTGAAGGCCTTATATTTCCCCTACTACCAAGGTCGATGCTTAGATTTTGCCTCCTATGTTGTTTAAATTGAGTTTATCTTTTAAATGCATATAAGGTACCAAGCATAATAGCATGCACTTAATTGACTAAAATGCAGGGGACAGGACCAGAAAAATCATTCAGCAATTAACTCTTTAACCTCTGATTACTCCACTGCCCTCCTCTGAACTAAAGAAATTACAGTAAGAGGCACAGTTAATAGGAAATTTGTAAACATCCTTTTGAGTCAAAATTATATTTCAAAAGCTTGGAAACATTTATATAGTCACATTAACACAGACTAAAATTATTTAACAGCATGTTTTAAAAGACATCTGTGATCAGCTTTGAAGGGAAAAAAATCACAAACTAATGTGAACACGTAAGCCTTTACAATTTCATAATAAATAAGCTATATAGGGTATACAACTATGATAAAAATTCTAACAAAAACTTACCTGTTACTGCATGCTTTTAGATCTTAAAATATATATATTCCAGATATATATATAATATATATAAAATACATATATGTGTGTATATATGCATATATGTATATATACATACATATTATATATATGTGTACATAATATATAAAACATATACATATACATGTACTATGCTGAGCATATCATATGTGTTTTAAATTTCAAAAATATTGCTATAAGCTTCTCTCTTAGAACTGCTTTTGCTGCATCCCAAAGATTTTGGATGATTGTGTTTTCATTTTTGTTTGTTTCCACATAATTTTTTATTCTTCTTTTTCCTGGTTGACCCATTTGCTGTTTAGCAGCATGTTGTTTAACCTCCACATATTTGTGATCTTGCCAGATTTTTTTCTTATGGTTTATTTCCAGTTTCATAGTGTTGAGATCAGAAAATACACATGGTATGACTTCAATCTTTTTGAATTTGTTCAGACTTGTTTTGTAGCCTAATGTGTGATCTATTCTGGAGAATGCTCCATGTACACTTGAAAAGAATGTGTATTCTGCTGGTCTTAGGATGAAATGTTCTGAATATATCCCTTAAATCTATCTGGTCCAATGTGTCATTTAAATCCGGTTTCTTTGTTGATTTTCTGTTCCGATCATCTGCCCATTGATGTAAGTGCGGTGCTAAAGTTCCCTACTACTATTGTATTACTGTTGATTAGATCCTTTGTTTATTAACTGTTGTTTTATGTATTTCGGTGCTCCCATGTTGGGTACGTATTTACAATTGTTATATCTTCTTATTGGCTTATCCCCCTTATTATTACACAGTATCCCTCTTCGTCTCTTGTGACAGTCTTTGTTTCAAAGTCCATTTTGTCCAATATAAGTAAGTATTGCTACCCTGGCTTTCTTTTGACATCCATTTGCATGATAAATGTTTCTCCATCCCCTCACTTTCAATCCGCAGAAAAATCTCAGATAATCAACCTAACCTTACACCTTCAAAGGAGCTAGAAAAAGAACAAACAAAACTCAAAACCAGCAGGAGGAAAGAAATAATAAAGATTGGGGCAGAAATAAATGGTCTAGAATCTAAAAACAAACAAACAAAAATCAGTAAAACGGATCAATAAAACAGGAACTGGTTCTTTGAAAAGATCAACAAAATTGAGAAACCCCTAGCCTTTTTTTTTCAAGGAAAAAAAGAGATGACTCAAATAAATAAAATCACTAATGAAGGAGGAGAAAGAGCAACAAACATCACAGAAATATGAACAATTATAAGAGAATACTATGAAAAATCATATACCAACAAATTGTACAACCTGGAAGAAATGCATTAATACCTAGAAACATAGACCCAAACCCAAGCAGGAAGAAACAGAAAATTTGAACAAACCAATTACCAGCAATGGAAGTGAATCAGTAATCAAAAACTCCTAATAAACAGAAGTCTAGGACCAGACGGCTTCACAGGTGAAGTCTACTAAACATGTAAAGAAAAGTTAATACCTATTCTTCTCAAATGATTCCAGAAAATATAAAAGGAAGGAAAATTTCGAAATCCATTCTATGAGGCCAGTATTACCCTGATACCAAAAACAGATAGAGACACCACAAAAAAGGAGAACTACAGGCCAGTATCTCCGATGAACACACATGCAAAAATTCTCAACAAAATACTAGCAAACCAAATCCAACAATACATTAAAAAAAATAATTCACCACCATCAAGTGGGATTTATTCCTGGGATGCAAGTGTGGTTCAATGTTTGCAAATCAATCAATGTGATACATCAGTAAGAGAAAGGATATTTAAAAATATCATCATTTGGGGGCACCTGGGTGGCTCAGTTGGTTAAGTGACTGCCTTTGGCTCAGGTCATGATCCTGGAGTCCTGGGATCAAGTCCCGCATCGGGCTCCCTGCTTGGCAGGGAGTCTGCTTCTCCCTCTGAACCTCCCCCTTCTCATGCTCTCTCTCTCTCTCATTCTCTCTCAAATAAATGAATAAAATCTTTAAAAAATATATATGATCATTTCTATAGATGCAGAAAAAGCATTTGACAAAATACAACATCCATTCATGATAAAAATCCTCAACAAAATAGGATTACAGGGAACATACCTCAATATAATAAAGGTCTTATATGAAAAATCCACAGCAAACATCATACTCAATGGGGAAAAATTGAGAACTTCCCCCTAAGGTCAGAAACAAGACAAGGATGTCCACTCTCACTTTTATTCAACATAGTGCTGGAAGTCCTAGCCACAGAAATCAGATAACAAAAAGAAGTAAAAGGCATCCAAATTGGTAACAAAGAAGTAAAACTTTCACCATTTGCAGAAGACATGATACTATATATAGAAAATCCAAGACTCTACCAAAAAACTACTTGAACTGATAAATGAATTCAGGAAAGTTGCAGGATACAAAATCAATGCGCAGAAATCTGGTGCATTTCTCTACACTAGTAATGAAGCAGCAGAAAAAGAAATTAAGAAAACAATCCCATTTATATCTGCACCAAAAACAGTAAGATACCTAGGAATAAACCTAACCAAAGATAGGAAAGACCCATACTCTGAAAACTATAAAACACTGATGAAAGAAATTAAAGACGAGGGGCACCTGCGTGGCTCTGTTGGTTAAGTGTCTGCCTTCGGCTCAGGTCATGATCCTGGGGTCCTAGGATCAAGTCCCACATTGGGCTCCTTGCTCAGCAGGGAGTCTGCCTCTCCCTCTCCTTCTACCTGTTTCCCAGCTCATGCTCTCTCTAGCTGTCTCTCTCTCTCTCAAATAAAAAAATACAATGTAAAAAGAAAGAAAGAAAGAGAGGTGCCTGGGTGGCTCAGTGGGTTAAAGCCTCTGCCTTTGGCTCGGTCATGATCCCAGGGTTCTGGGATCGAGCCCCACATTGGGCTCTCTGCTCAGCAGGGAACCTGCTTCCTCCTCCTCTCTCTCTGCCTGTCTCTCTGCCTGCTTGTGATCTCTGTCTGTCAAATAAATAAATAAAATCTTTAAAAAAAAAAAAAAGAAAGAAAGAAATTAAAGACAACACAAAGAAATGGAAAACCTTCCACGCTCATGGGTTAGAAGAACAAATATTGTTAAAATGTTTATACTATCCAAAGTAATCTACACATTTAATGTAATCTCTACCAATAGCATTTCTCACAGAACTAGAACAAACAATCCTAAAATTTGTATGGAACCACAAAAGATCCCAAATAGCCAAAGCAACCTTGAAAAAGAAAAACAAAATAGAAAGTATCACAACTGTAGACTTGAAGTTATATTACAAAGCTGTAGTAATCAAATATAGTATGATACACACACAAACACACCATATAGATTAACAAAATAAAATAGAAAACCCTGAAGTAAAGCCACAATTATATGGTCAATTAATCTTTGACTAAGCAGGAAAGAATATACAATGGGAAAAAGGCACTCTCTTCAACAAATGATGTTAGGAAAACTGAGCAGCTACAGGCAAAAGAAGGAAACTGAACCATTTTCTTACACCAACGCAAAAATAAATTCAAACTGGATCAAGGACCTACACGTGAGACCTGAAACCATAAAAATCCTAGAAGAGAACACGGGCAGCAATTTCTCTGACATTGCCATAGCAACATTTTTCTAGATATGTCTCCAGAGGCAAGGGAAACAAAAGCAAAAATAAACTATTAGGACTACATCAAAATAAAAAACTTCTGTACAGCAAAGGAAATAATCAACAAAACAAAAAGGCAACCTACTGAATGGGAGAAGATATTTGCAAATGACAATTCCAATAAAGGGTTAGTATCCAAAATATATAAAGAACTGATATGGGATACCTAGGTGGCTCAGTCAGTTGGGTTTCTGCCTTCAGCTGAGGTCATGATCTCAGGTTCCTGGGGTCGAGCTCACATCAGGCTCCTTGCTCGGCAGGGAGTCTGTTTCTCCTTCTCCCTCTGCTCATGCCCTGTCTCTCTCTCAAATGAATAAAATCTTAAAAAAAAAAAAAAGTACTGATACAATTCAATGCCCAAATAAACAATCAATTTAAAAGCTGGTAAAAGGCATGAACAGACATTTCTCCAAAGAAGACACACAGATGGCCAACAGACATATGAAAAGATGTTCAACATCCCCCATCATCTGGGAACTGCAAATCAAAACCACAATGAGATACCACCTCATACCTGTCAGAACGGCTAAAACCAAAAACGCAAGAAACAACGAGCATTGGCAATGATATGGAGGAAAAGGAACCTTCCTGCACCATTGGGAATGCAAGCTGGTGCAGCCATTATGGAAAACAGTATGGAGTTTCCTCAAAAAGTTAAAAATAGAGTTCCCCTATGACCCAGTAATCGCACTATTGGGTATTTACCCCCCAAAATACAAAAATACCAATTCAAAAGGATACATGCACCCTGATGTTTATAGCAGTATTATCTACAACAGCCAAATTATGGAAACAGCCCAAGTGTCCACCAACTGATGAATGGATAAAGAAGATGTGGCATATATACACAATGGAGTATCACTCAGCCATGAAAAAGAATGAAATATTGACGTTTGCCACAACATGGGATGAAACTACAGTGTATTACGCTAAGTGAAATAAGCTGGTCAGAGAAAGACAAACACCATAGGATTTCAATCATATGTGGAATTTAAGAAAAAAAAGAAAGGAGCAAAGAAAAAAGAGAGAGAGACAAACCAAGAAACAGACTCTTAACTATAGAGAACAAACTGATGGTGACCAGAGGGGAGGAAGGGGGAGAGGAGGGGTGGAATACAGTTGGTGGGGATTAAGCAGAACACTTACCCTGATGAGCACTGAGTACTATATGGAATTGTTGAATCACTATATTACATACCTGCACCTAATACAATATTGTACGTTCATAATACTGGAATTAAAGCTGTAACAAAAATAAAATAAAATTAAAAATGTCAAGAGTAAAAGAAATATTAAATATCCCAATAAATACTGGGATAAATTTATACGCCACAGACATACATGCCTATAGCTTTCTGACGTCCAGAGGCCTGCTTCCCAGCCAGCAACACAAGGCTGAACAGAGACCTTCTTCATTGCCAGAACTATTCCCACGGGCTAGGCGTTTCTACCTACATGTTCTTGTTTACTCCGCACAACTACCCTGTGGGTTAAGCACCACTGCTTTTCACAGAGGAGGAACCTGAAGTTCAGACCAGGTATGCCACATCCAGTGAGCGGCGGAGCAGAATTTAAACTTCCAGCATCAAGGACAAAAAGATGAGCCCATCTCACAGGGGAGGCTGGGTTGTAACAAAGTATTTTCATGACATTTGCAAGTTCACATAAACAGGCCTCTCATGTATTACCTTCACTGGCTTCCGCATGTTCTACTCCCAAATCTGCTGGGCGATGAGGCCTCCTTCCACATGTGATCTAATCCCTGGGCTCAAGGAGCATTTCATTAATTAGTACTTTTGAGTGACTTATTGTACTCCACTCAAAGTAGATGAAAAATAAAAACACTTGCTGTCATATTGTGCCCAACAGCCAACACCATACAACATGAGAATGGCCTCTGATTTGGGGCCAGTCCCGAGAACAAGTCTTTCAACTTGCTCCAACTAAAAGTAAGTGGTCTCCATGAAGATGGCTTTAAACATGGAGTTTGAGTCATCTCCCCAGAGGTTCATGTAGATGCCTGGCTTCATTTACTCAAAACTTGCTTTTCTTTTCCCCAGGAAAAAAAAAAAAAAAAAAAAAGAACAAAAAAACCTGCAGACCGTGATCCCATCACTACCCTGTGCAAGGAATCTAACATAAACAATGTCAATGAGAACCATTATATTTATATTTAACAAACTCCAGGACGTGCCCCAGCACTGTTTATAAGATCTAAATCGAGTCTTGTTTTATTTCCCTGTTCTGCTAAATTCAGATGTCTGCTTCATTTTAGATCCAAGGCCCCTTGAAGAGAGCTTCCCGGGCTTTCTTCAACACTGTCAAATGTGCATATTCAGAGAAGCGTTCAGAACAGCGAACGAGAAACCTGACCTCGACGATGCCCGTTCAGATACAGATGACTGAAGGGCTCCCATGCTGCGGTGGTGGAAGGGCTGCTATCGGCTCCTCCAGCTCGCTGACTTCTGAGCCCATGGCAGGCCTCTGTCCTCCCCTACTGGGTCTCTGGCCCCTGGAGCATGAGCAGGAGTGCCGGACATGGCTTCCAGCTTGGACATTTACCAATGCCAGGCAAAATCCTCCAGAGTACTCAGCCCTCTGCCAAGGGGACCGGCAAGTTTCCAGATGGGGACTGTGCTGCCAGAGTGGGGTCCAAAGGGAGGACGACATTGGCACCGGGCGTCACCCCAACCCTGCCCACCAGCAATGGATGCTCGGCATGAGCAAAAAACACACTTGTGTTAGTTGGAGCCCTGAGATCTGAAGGTTGTTTATGATCCCAGCATAGACTCATGCCACCTGCCCCATAGCCCGGACAAATGGTGCCATGAACAAGGGCTTGATGTCTCTCGTGATAAGTTAGCAGATCTGTGTAATTTAGTATCTGAAGCTAAATGTAATTATCTTGTCAGGGAAAGTTCCCTCGGCCCATAGTTCACTTGAACCCCAATCATCGTGTTCTAAAATCTGAATTAAACAGACCAAGCAAAACTGGAGAGAGAAAATTACAGTTGTAACCTTCCAAACCGCCAGTTCTAATTTATCGATCTGTCAAGGTTCTTAGTTGTAAACAACAGAAACCACTCCGGCTAGTTTAGTAGAAAAGGAATTGATTAAGGATTTATTAGCTTACAAAATCTCAAGGGCAGGAGCATCACCCTCCTGCCAGTGTAGACTGCAGTGGCCCACTGCTGGGCACGGACACCGCGGCTCTTTTTACCACCCTGGGCCCCGGATACCCCCACTGGAACCTCGGCCACCACGCCCCTCTGTGGTCCTCAGGCCACTTGCTTCTTCAAATCTCTAAGGTACCAACCATATTCTCATGTAGGTATATCACGAATGCCATCCAGGTGCCAGGAGGAGTGAGAAAATTATCGTTTCACTTTTTTTCTTAGAAAGGTGCAGAATTCCTCAAACACAGGAGGGAAATTCAAAGGTGTGGTCAAAGGAATGATAAATACCCACTCCCTATGGGGTCACGAGTCATAGGAAAAAGGAGGGCCTTTGAGCCTCATTTCAGCCCATAATCAGGTTCCCTGCCCCTTTCTGATTTCTGCGGCTCTTCCTTAGAAGAGCTTAGAACTACTCAGGCATTCTTCCAATGAATCGCTGTTTTCACCAGTCTCAGTGGACTTCTGTCACTTGCAACCCAAAGACTCTGAATACATAAGTAATTTCATGTTAAAGAATCTCAAGCTCGCCAGTTGCAAACAGGGCTGTAAATATTCAGATGCACTGAAGAATTTTTCAGATTTTTTTTTTTTTTGCAAATAACTTCACATGGACAGGAAAAAAAAATTAAAGAACATAAGACTCGAACTTTGGTTTGAGAACCCTAGTTGGAATAACGGGCTACATAATGATTACATTTACTTTGTCTACTAAAAGTCCTCACAAATAACTTTTTACTTAAAAAAAAAAAAAGGAAAATACTGCAATACTGCATCTACAGAGATCTTGTGTGCATGTACCCAGATGAATAAAAAAATGACAAATATGCAGAAGATGTCAACTTTTTGCCAAATGCTACATGAAAATAAGGTTATCTATAAGAATATATCTAGAGAGATCTAGCTAACCAATAAATGAATAGCTAACCAATAAAGAAAACAAACACACAGAGGCACAGATGCTAGGCGTATTCACACAAACAAAAAACCTACACTCGGGGCACCTGGGTGGTTCAGTGGGTTAAGCCTCTGCGTTCGGCTCAAGTCATGATCGCAGGGTCTTGGGATCGAGCCCCGCATCTGGCTCTCTGCTCCGAGGGGAGCCTGCTTCCTCCTCTCTCTCTGCCTGCCTCTCTGCCTACTTGTGATCTCTGTCAAATAAATAAATTTTAAAAATCTAAAAAAAAAACAAACAAAAAACAAAACCTACACTCTGTTCCTAGGTGCTCAGGTTCGAGATCCCTGAACTGGACTAGTTAGAATAATAGAATAAAATATGAGAAAAACAAAACCCTAAGGGCAAAACTTAGTGTAGTGTAAATACTTACACTAAGTAGTTAAGCAATGCCAAGGACTTGACTTCTTAGAGTAACTTAGGGAAGGTTTTCCCTTTCTCTACGAATGGCTTCTGGGACAGGAAGGGGACTCCTGGGCTCTGTTTCTGGCTTGTGGCTAGAGCTGGCTGACCCAAGGTGAGTATCTAAAGAGTCTTAGTACCATAGCACTCTAGGGAGAAGGTCAAGGAGAGCTGGGATTTCCCGAGTAGCCCTGCTCCTTCTCTGCCCAGAGAGGTCACTTAATGCTTCCTCTAATTCAAAGAGAAATTCTCAAGTTTTCCCAATAAATTTCTTCAATTTTTTTTTTCTTAAGCTAGGTCACAGTCCATTCTTTCTTGTTTACAACCAAAAAAACATTACATTGACTAAGTATACTCCTCTACCATCTTACTCTCCCCATTAACCAACTCCAGCCTTAAGCAACTCGGAATGACGAAAAAGGACCTTCGGCTTCTGTTCCTCTAATTTTTGTGTGCCCTGCGGCCATTGCACCTAGCAGCATCGACCTCGCTTGTCACTTTTTAAGAAAAACAATTGTTAATTTTGAGATCTGTTTAAGAGGTTGCAACTTCAAATGCCTTCCGAGATCAGACAGGTAAAGTAGATGGAGAGAGCACTGAGCTGGATTCCGCTGGACACTATGGGTCCCATCTAATGACCTTTACGTTCAAATACTTCATCAAACACTGTGCGGTTCAAAATGAAATGCTTCATGGGCCAAATCGACCTCCTGAGCCATCCACTAACAACCCAGCAGGCTATTAGTTTAAGTCACAGATGGTCCTACTCTGTAAGACTCCTACAACTCAATTTTGTTTCAGTCATTGGAATAGGATAAAAATGCTTCTTGCACAGCAATTTTCCCACCCTCTCCTAGCAGAAAACTCCGCAGGTGGGGCGCCTGGGTGGCTTAGTCGTTAAGTGTCTGCCTTTGGCTCAGGTCATGATCCCAGGGTCCCAGGATCAAGCCCTGCATTGGGCTCCCTGCTCAGCGGGAAGTCGGCTTCTCCCTCTCCCACTCCCCCTGCTTGTGTCCCCTCTCTTGTTATCTCTCTCTTCCAAGTAAATAAATAAAATCTTAGGAAGGCAGGAAGGCAGGCAGTTTCCACAGGCCAGTAAGGGGACCCATGTGGGGTCTCCAGAGAACTCGAGGGCTGCTTTTAAAAGAAGTTTATCAATGCTGGTAGATTCCTGCTTTCGTGGGTCTCATGGTAAATGAAGCAGGCTCCTGTTGCGTTCCATGAATCACAGAATAAAGAGCCAAACTCCTTGGAAGCAAAAGGACTCCAAAGGTGTCATAGCACAGATGGAAAAACCCAGATGCCGACCACCCTTGATGGTCTCCAGTTTAACTACGCAACTCTGATTCTCTTCACAGACTAAAAGGGAAATCCAATTTGAGACAACAGATAGGGTTTTCTTTTCCTTGGAAAATGGACTGGACAAATTGCACACAAGAAGCTAAAATTGTTGGAAAACAATGGCGCTTCCGTCAGCAGTTCCTTCGCCCGCAGAATGCTCTCTGAGGAGCTGTGGGGTTTGGAAGGAGTGCAGAGGCCTACTCCCCGATCTCAGGCACATCAAAGTTTTAATCAAAACCTGCTTTTCTTTCTGAAACCGAGCAACCGGGGTGCTATTTCACACCCACATATTGCTGGGGCTCATTCAATTACCCTCAACGACTTTGTTTAAAATGAAAATGCTTTCCCTCCTGAGGACAGTGTGAGAGGACTGATTAATGTTGTTCCCTGAAGGACAGAAATGTAGGTACAGGGCAAAAATCTAGGTAGCTGGAAGCTTCTGCTGGGCCGTATTTTACAAGCCATTTAAACTTACCTGCAAGCATTTGGTAAAGAATAAGGACTTGTAGGGCAGTTGGCTCCATCAAGGGGCTATACTGTGCATCTTCCTCTTCCCCCTTGTTGAAAATCACAGAATTACAAAACTAAGATGTTGTGAAGTGAGGAAGAAAGACCAAATTTTTCCATATGGTTTTACAGAAGAGGAAACAGCTTTTTTTTTTTTTTTTTGACACATTGTTCCAAAGGATCTGTAACTAACAAACCAAACAGCACATCGCTGGGTTCTGTGGCTCTGTGACTCAGACGTCACTCTTCTCCCCAACATATTAAATGTCAAGCAAAATACCTCCAATAAGAGAAGAAATTTCTTTGGGAAGTCTGGCTCCTGTGTTGAGTGCCTCTCCTGCATAAAGGAGCCCTAGGTTGTGTTGTGGTCTTTTACATGGTTTGCTCACCTCTAAGAAAAACATCTACCCGGGACTGCATAAAGAAGCATAAATCCGGGGGCCATAGGGGGCGCCGGGTGGCTCCGTGGGTTAAGCATCTGACTCTTGATTTCAGCTCAGGTCATGATCTCTTGGTTCTAAGACTGAGCTCCGCCTCAGGATCCACGCTTAGCTGGGAGTCTGCTTGAGATTCTCTTGTTCCCTCTCCCTCTGCCCCTCCCCCCTCACTCTAAATAAATAAATAAATAAAATCTTAAAAGAAGAAAGCATAAATCATGGAAACCTATCTTAGTCCTCAACAAATACCCCCCCCCAAAACATTTCGCCCATGTGATCACAGCACATGTCTAAAACAGAGAAACCAGAAAGAAACAGAAGAGAAAAAGAAAAAGAATTACCGGAAAATGTTTATGCATGTATGGTATGCAGATCTGGGAGCCTAAGAGCTCTGATGGAAGGCTTCTGTATATACAAAAGTGCATGGGTTGCAGGGTAGTCCTAACCCAAAAAGGCAGTATTTATCCGTCCTGTGTCATCTGCCCCCATTTCACAATGCCCTAAGGTTACAACCTCTGCTGTGAAAGAAGATGTAATATTTAGAGCTAGTTCTTGAACGGCTGGTGAAACAGGGATGGAGGAAAGAGGGGAAGAACCATATGAGGACTACACTTCTCTTTTTTATAACAGATTATTTTCTTTAAGAGAAGCATAAACTGTGATTAAAGTGGCAATATAATTGCTGAATTTTTGTGCCTCCAACACCTGCAGAGGAAACACGTGGACAAGAAGCCCTCGGCAGCCCAATTGTTTCACGCAGGTTTTCATCCACCCCAAAACCAAAAGGCGTCCTCAAAATAGAACGGAACTTTCTCTCCTTCGCCAATCTGGTAGGTGCCTTCCACAAAGTAACCAAGAACCTAAATAAATCATATTGTTTACCATTACTCTCAACAAACAAAATTCAAATGAAGTGAGATCCAAGGTTTTTAAGCACAGAACTTTCAAACTTTCATTATATCAATTATTTAATGCCATATGGAGCTTACATTTCACATCTTGATAGGAGGCTAAAAAAGGAACAAGATCTGTCCCCAGGAAGATAAGGGATCTCAAACTCTGTTCCCAGAAGTGGGAGAACAGATTAGATAACTGGTCTTCTTGGTTTTGAGGAACGTTTTAATTCAACTGAAAAAAAAAAAATGGGGAAAATGAAAATTCCAGATTCCCACTATCTAGGAATGTGAGGAAGTTAGAATGTATATCTTGAAAAAAAGTAAATAAATATATAGCTGGGAGAAAGGAAATCCAGGGACAATTATTCCTGAGGAAGCTAAAAAATTAAATAATATTTTAAAAATAACAATAAACTCAATTCTTTCTTATACATTTTTAACCAAAGACATCTAGAGTTACCATAATAGGCTGAAATACTAAGATTCTTATATATATACCTTTTTACATATCGATGTCTCAGGAGTAAGCAGTTCCTAGGGGTCACTTGGGAAATACAATCCTTTCCATCAAGCACAACTATGGGAACAAAACACTCAGTCTTAAATGGATTACCAGGTCATAACACAGACAACTGCAACTCACAAATCAGAAAGCATCTCTGTTGTCATTCCCAACTGGGGAAAGATCAGCATAGGAGGAAGTAAGACAGACAGCGGAAGGTTTCCAGGCGATGACCCCTGACCTGAACGTTCAAGGACAGAAAGGGCATGAATCATGGGAAAGGAGTATGGGCCCACCCACAAGTAAGAGAATCCACATTAGCCAAATGAATGGAGATAGGTTACAACAAGTAACATCTGGGAAAAGGCTGAGACTAAAGACTCAGGACAGATGAATGAACGTTAAAGCTATGATTATTGAGTGCTTGTAACATACCAGACTCTAGACATATATTTCCTTTTGTGTTTTTTTCTAATTAATTTTAATAAAACAGAGCCCCAGGGATCAGACCCAGGTGACTCGAGTCTGGTAGCCGCCCTCACTCCCTAGCTGATCTCTACAGTCTCCTGGCTTTAGTCCCACTTGTACACCGCTGCGTTATACCCGGGCATTGAGGATAGAGATGACTCCCACAACTCTATCCTCAGCCTTGACGTTTCCTCCAACTCCAAACTCATATGTCCAACTGCCTGATTGACATTTCCACCTGGGTGTCGACAAGATATCTCAAACTCAATCTGTTTAAAACCAACCTCCTGATTTCTGTCCAGCACCGCCGCCCCCCCCCAAAAAAACGAAAGCTGAACAGTAACAAAAACTCTCCTCCCTCCCTAATCTTCAAAATATAACCAGAATCAGACCACACCTCACACCTCCACCTCTACCACTGCATATAAGCCACCGTCATCTCCAGCCTGAATCATGGCAGCAGACTCCTCAAGGGGATGGCCGTGAACTTCCCCTCGAGTGACCCTCTGAGTCTGCGCATTCCAACCCTTTCCATTTGCAGGACAGTCTCCAGTTACTGTTGTCTGAAGCAGAGACCAAGATTTAAGAGTGATTCTTGGATGGGTGACAACAGAAACAACAGAAGCTGAGGGCGGACATGAGAGGAAAACTACAGGGAAGGGTTGAAGGGACCTCTGAGGACATGGAGGGAACAAAAGAACTTGAACTTTAAAGAAATATCAAGTCCTAGGTCAAACGTCCCCTCACAGTTAGCCTTTTTTGACTCCTCAGCCAGAGTGCAAGACTTTAAGTAGTACAGTATTGGTCCCATTACTAGAGGTCTAAGGTGAGTGCCTCCCTCAGCAGACTTCGAACTCATTCTGAGCCCCCAGCACCTGATGCAGCATCTGGGACCTGGGAAGCCCATGGCAAAGGTGTGCTGGTGGCGTCAAGTGCTACCATGTTAATTTAAGTGCATCAGGAGCATGAAGAAGGGAGTCGAAGAGCAAATTAAGACTTTACTTGGGAAGTGAGGTTTCAGAAATAGAAAAAAGTATTTAAGTTGATCCAGGAAGATAACACTGATGGCCAGGTGGGTACAACAGTGGTATTGTGCATCAGAGGCAAGGCCTGGGGGAAAGGAAAACAGAGGAATAAATGGTGGGCTGTGATACCCAAAGTAGGTTAGACTGGGAGCCGGAGCTGGCAGAGTGAAGAAAGCAGCAGAGTGAAAGGAAGAGTTCTCCCTCTCCCCAAGAGGCAGGTGGTGGGGGACAGGAAATGTTTAAAAGAAAAAAGGATGTGCCCAGGAACAGACAGAAGTTGCCAGAGAGGATGCAGTTAGGGTTAATGGGCTATGAGGCCCAGGCCAGCTCGTATCTTTTCATTCCTGAGTACTTAGTCAATGACTGAGCTCCAAAAGGAGGGTGAGGAGGCCAGAGGCTTAACAACCAACCAGAGGTTAAACCTGAACCACTCACTGAGGTGTGAGCCAAGAAGTTAATGCGGTAGGAAGAGCAACACTGTCCAGGGCTGTAAGACAAACCTAGGTCATTACTCAGTCCTCGAGCTTCCCATTCACTGGCCATCAGGAGGAGCCGGGGCTCGCCTTCTCACCCTGCACCAGCCCCCCTGCCAATGTCTGCGGCGGAACCGAAAGGAAATTAGGCTGGAAAGTGGGTCTCCGTCACACCGCGATGAAGGTAGAGTGGAAAAGCCACGCACAGTGGCTATCCAGCCGGCTTTGTCCGGGCCTCAAGGAGAAAACCGGTGGGAAGCACAGAACAGAAACAATACCCCGACACCTTGCTGTTCCTTTCGCTGCCCATCATCCTGCCCATCCCTCATACCCTCTCCTCACTAAAATGTAAGCTCCTCGAGAGCAGGGCGTGGTCCTTCCTGGCTGGCTGCGCGCCTGGCGGGGGGCCTGGCACGCAATGGACGCTCAGCAGATACTGGGCTCGGTCCTGCTGCGTTATACCCGGGCATTGAAGGATGCCACCACTGGAGCCGCCAGAGAGGGCTGAGGTGGGAGAAGCGAAGACTTCTCTGAAGGTCCCAGTGGGGCGGCCTTCCGGGCCGACGGGGGGGAGAGGGGGGCTCTGGGCACGTCGGGGAGAGGGATTCGGGTGTCAGGCCCAAGACTGCACCGTTTGCAACTGACCTTCCCGCGGGGACGCCCGCGCGGGGCGCAGCAGCCGGGCTCCGGCGTCCCGCTCCCGCCGCCCTCCGGAGGCGCTCGGCGCCCGCTGCGCACGTAGGTCACCTGCCTCCTGCTGGCGCCGCGGGGCGGGCCGGGCGCGGGCCGCAGGTGCGGCCCGGGCGGCCGGGGAGCCGGGACCTGCGGGGCGCTGCGGACCGGGGATCGGGGCCCTGAGGGCCGCAGCTCCGCGCACAGCCGCAGGCCGAGCAGCAGCGCGGCGCCGAGCACACACCGGCGCAGGGCGCCGCAGCCCCTCCCGGGAGGCCTCTCCCGCGCCATGGCGGGAAGCCCGGGCCGGGGGCTGCGCTCAGCGTTCCGCGCGCCCTGCCAGGCCGGCAGCGGGGACGAGCCGCCCACGGTGGGAACTCCCCCGCGGGCCGGGGCGCGGGCTCGGACCCGCCTCCCTCCCTGCGGTCCAGCACAGCCTCGGCGTAACCTTATCCTGCCCAGCCGAGCGCGCCCGGCCGCTGGAAGGGGCGAGGGGCGCCCTTCCGGGCGGGGGCTTCGGGGCGCAGGCAGTTCGGAGGGGCAAGAACCCGAGCCCTAGGTGGGGGGGAGGGTCCCCAGGGGGCGCCCTCCATCCCGGCCTCCAGAGCCTGGCGGAGTGGGAAAGCTCCATGGCCAGAAAAAGCGCATTCCTAACGGGGTCCTTAATGGGTGGTAACTTCGTTTTCTCGCATTAGTATTGTTGGAGAAACACAGGAGGATAGGTGAGCTGCCAGGTTCTGCTACAAGGAGCAAGTTCTGATTGTCAAGCAGTGTGTGCCATTAAGCACAAGATCAAAATATATCGCACTTAGGCTCGAGTTTACAACTTCTCTCCCTCAAGAAAGAGGGGAGGGGGAGGAGAGAATACCACCTGATAGCAAATAATCAAATTAGAGTTATTCCATTTCTAAATTCTGCCTGAAGCCAATCCATGCTTTCTCTCCGTGTTATGAAATGTGTGGGGGTGAAAGGGAGGGAAAGAGCCAGCGAAGACATCTGACAGCAGGGAGAGAGAACAGAAGTTCTCCATGGCATGATGGAAATCAAATTAATTTAGCTCCAAACACACACCTCCCTGCTGTCTTGCAGAGATACAGAAGGACAAATTTATCTT
>RCUC01143476.1:0-51120 GCA_003697995.1 Taxidea taxus jeffersonii | reverse complement strand
TGTTCATCAAGGATATTGGTCTGTAATTCTCTTTTTTGATGGGATCCTTGTCTGGTTTGGGGATCAAGGTGATGCTGGCCTCATAAAATGAGTTTGGAAGTTTTCCTTCCATTTCTATTTTTTGGAACAGTTTCAGGAGAATAGGAATTAATTCTTCTTTAAATGTTTGGTAGAATTCCCCTGGGAAGCCATCTGGCCCTGGGCTTTTGTTTGTTGGGAGATTTTTGATGACTGTTTCAATCTCCTTACTGGTTATGGGCCTATTCAGGTTTTCTATTTCTTCCTGGTTCAGTTTTGGCAGTTTATATGTCTCTAGGAAAGCATCCATTTCTTCCAGATTGTCGAATTTGTTGGCATAGAGTTGCTCATAATATGTTCTTATGATTGTTTGTATTTCTTTGGTGTTGGTTGTGATCTCTCCTCTTTCATTCATGATTTTATTTATTTGGGTCCTTTCTCTTTTCTTTTGGATAAGTCTGGCCAGGGGTTTATCAATCTTATTAATTCTTTCAAAGAACCAGCTCCTAGTTTCATTGATTTGTTCTATTGTTTTTTTGGTTTCTATTTCATTGATTTCTGCTTTGATCTTTATTATTTCTCTTCTCCTGCTGGGTTTAGGCTTTCTTTGTTGTTCTCTCTCGAGTTCCTTAAGGTGTAGGGTTAGGTTGTGTATTTGAGACCTTTCCTGTTTCTTGAGATAGGCTTGTATCGCTATATATTTTCCTCTCAGGACTGCCTTTGCTGTGTCCCACAGATTTTGGACCATTGTGTTTTCATTATCATTTGTTTCCATGGTTTTTTTCAATTCTTCTTTAATTTCCTGGTTGACCCATTCATTTTTTAGAAGGATGCTGTTGAGTTTCCATGTATTTGTGCTCTTTCCAAATTTCCTCTTGTGATTGAGTTCTAGCTTCAGAGCCTTGTGGTCTGAAAATATGCAGGGAATGATCCCAATCTTTTGATACCTGTTGAGACCTGATTTATGACCCAGGATGTGATCTATTCTGGAGAATGTTCCATGGGCACTAGAGAAGAACGTGTATTCTGTTGCTTTGGGGTAGAATGTTCTGAATATATCTGTGATGTCCATCTGGTCCAGTGTGTCATTTAAGACCTTTATTTCCTTGTTGATCTTTTGCTTGGGTATCTGTCCATTTCAGTGAGGGGTGTGTTAAAGTCTCCAACTATTATTGTATTCTTGTCAATGTGTTTCTTTGATTTTGTTATTAACTGGTTTATATAGTTGGCTGCTCCCATGTTAGGGGCATAGATATTTAAAATTGTTAGATCTTCTTGTTGGACAGACCCTTTGAGTATGATGAAGTGTCCTTCCTCATCTCTTATTATAGTCTTTGGCTTAAAATCTAATTGATCTGATATAAGGATTGCCACCCCAGCTTTCTTCTGATGTCCATTAGCATGGTAAATTGTTTTCCACCCCGTCACTTTCAATCTGGAGGTGTCTTCAGGTCTAAAATGAGTTTCTTGTAGGCAGCATATGGATGGGTTTTGTTTTTTTATCCATTCTGAAACCCTGTGTCTTTTGATTGGGGCATTTAGCCCATTTACATGCAGGGTAACTATTGAGAGATATGAATTTAGTGCCATTGTATTGCCTGTATGGTGATTGTTACTGTATAATGTCTCTGTTCCTTTCTGGTAATAATTTTAGGGTCTCTCTTTGCTTAGAGGACCCCTTTCAATATTTCCTGTAGAGCTGGTTACAAACTCTTTCAGTTTTTGTTTGTCCTGGAAGCTTTTTATCTCTCCTTCTATTTTCAATGATAACCTAGCTGGATAAAGTATTCTTGGCTGCATGTTTTTCTCGTTTAGTGCTCTGAATATATTATGCCAGTTCTTTCTGGCCTGCCAGGTCTCTGTGGATAAGTCTGCTGCCAATCTAATATTTTTACCATTGTACGTTACAGACTTCTTGTCCCGTGCTGCTTTCAGGATTTTCTCTTTGTCGCTAAGACTTGTAAATTTTACTATTAAATGGCGGGGTGTGGGTCGATTCCTACTGATTTTGAGGGGGATTCTCTGCACCTCCTGGATTTTGATGCTTGTTCCCCTTGCTATATTAGGGAAATTCTCTACAATAATCCTCTCCAGTATACCTTCTGCTCCTATTTCTCTTTCTTCTTCTTCTGGAATCCCAATTATTCTAATATTGTTTCGTCTTATGGCATCACTTATCTCTCGAATTCTCCCCTCGTGGTCCAGTAGTTGTTTGTCTCTCTTTTGCTCAGCTTCTTTATTCTCTGTCATTTGGTCTTCTATATCACTAATTCTCATTTATCCTAGCAGTAAGAGCCTCCATTTTTGATTGCACCTCATTAATAGCTTTTTTTATTTCAACTTGATTAGACTTTAGTTCTTTTATTTCTCCAGAAAGGGCTTTTATTTCTCCTGACAGGGTTTCTCTAATATCTTCCATGCCTTTTTAGAGCCCAGCTAGAACCTTGAGAATCGTCATCCTGAATTCCAGATCTGACATATTACCAATGTCTGTATTGATTAGGTCCCTAGCCTTCGGTCCTGTCTCCTGCTCTTTTTTTTGTGGTGAGTTTTTCTGCCTTGTCATTTTGTCTAGATAGGAATCCGCTGTTCTCCTTGTTAAGTGAACTTGGTCTTGGCTGGATTTCTTTGATCTTCTGGGGGAGGGGCCTGTTGTAGTGATTCTCAGGTGTCTTTGCCCCAGGCGGAGTTGCACCGCCCTTACCAGGGGCCGGGCTAAGTAATCCTCTCAGGTTTGCTTTCAGGAGCTTTTGTTCCCTGAAGGCGCTTTCTGTAGAGTTCTGGAGGACGGGAATGACAATGGCGGCCTCCCAATCTCCGGTTCAGAGGAGCCGAGAGCTCGGGGCCCCAGTCTTCAGCGCGCCTTCAGAGAAAAGCGT
This sequence comes from Taxidea taxus jeffersonii, assembly GCA_003697995.1. Taxonomy (NCBI): domain Eukaryota; kingdom Metazoa; phylum Chordata; class Mammalia; order Carnivora; family Mustelidae; genus Taxidea; species Taxidea taxus. The sequence goes on along the minus strand of RCUC01143476.1, from coordinate 48,223 downwards.
TTAATCCCTCCAGTCTCCCTAGCCCACGTTTGCGCCGGAGACTGCGTGCGCGCGTCCGCCCGCAGACCGCGCGCACCCGCAGACCGCGCTCAGAGAAAATCGTGCGTCATCAGTCCCGTCTCACTGGCTTCTGGGAGCTCCGAGCTCACCCAGCCTGTGACCAAGCGTCTCTGTCTCTGGCAGAGTCCCACCTGGAGTCTCCGGAGCCCGTAGATCCCTGAGCTCTCCCGGGTCGGAGTCTCCCCGGATCTTGTGGGGACCCTCGCACAGAGCACCGGCCCGTGTCACCGACCACTAGGAAACCTCGGCTCTGTCTCCGCAGCCGGCTTCCCCGCTCTAATACCTGTGAGCTCTGCGACACTCAGACACCCCCGATCCTTCTGTGACCCCGCGGGACCTGAGTCCACGCTGTCCCCGCGAGGTCTTCACCCCAGTTTAGCCTCTGGAGCGATGTCCCTCCGTGGAGCCGACTTTTAAAAGTCCTGATTTTGGCTCCGTTGTTCCGCCGCTTGCCGGGAGCCGGCCCCTCCCCCTGGGGGCTATCTTCCCGTCGCGTTGGATTCACTTCTCCGCTGGTCCTACCTTTTAGAAAGTGGTCGATTTTCTGTTTCTAGAATTGTTTTTCTTCTCTTCGATCTCCTGTTGGATTCGTAGGTGTTCGGAATGGTTTGATAGGCGATCTAGCTGATCTCCTGCTGCCTGATGTCGTCTCAGCCTGCTACTTCTCCGCCATCTTTCTTTTTTTTTTTTTTTTTAAGATTTTATTTACTTATTTATTTATTTGAGAGAGAACATGGGTGGGGGAGAGTCAGAGGGAGAAGCAGACTCCCTTCTGAGCAGGAAGCCCAGTGCAGGGCTTGATCCGGGACTCCAGGAGCATGACCTGAGCAGAAGGCAGTCGGTTAACCCACTGAGCCACCCAGGTGCCCTGGCCTACCTCTTTTTTCAAGTGGTCTTGAGGATAACATGACACCATATATAGAATTGTAAAGGACTACAGAAATGTAAGGAACTATATCATACCACACACATGATTTCTGATTAACTAAGAAGGGCTTAAAGGTACCATGTGGATCCTTGCAACCCTGAGGAATACTTTGGAATGCTTGGGAAGTATGTTCTCACAGAATGTTTCACAAGGTGGAGGACATATCCCTGAAAACAGAGGGGATGGTTGGTGTTTAGGAAAGGAGAAGATGCTACTCCTCCCCCTGAAAAAGAGATTATGTAGTAAGGATATGACCCCTTTTAAAAATCCCTTCTCGGGACGCCTGGGTGGCTCAGTTGGTTAAGCAGCTGCCTTCGGCTCAGGTCATGATCCCAGCGTCCTGGGATCGAGTCCCACATCGGGCTCCTTGCTCGGCGGGGAGCCTGCTTCTCCCTCTGCCTCTGCCACTCTGTCTGCCTGTGCTCGCTCTCTCTCTCTAACAAATAAATAAAAATAATAAAAAAAATTAAAAAAAAATAAAAATAAAAATCCCTTCTCTACTTATCTTGTCTCCCTCCTCTCTTCTTCTCCTTCCCTCCTTTTGTAAAAAAACCTTAATACCGAGACTTAATTTTTCCCTCTGTACCTCATTCTTAATGAATAGCTATTATAATAATAAATGAAAGCTATTAAAGATTATTTTAAGCAAGAATGTCATTATATACTCTTCATTTTAGAAACTTGTTTTCAATATTATCCCAGGTATGAGACACAATTTATAAGTACAAATTTAATTTTTATTATTTTCAAATGGAAATACTGTGCTGTATACAAAAGAACATATAAAAATTAGAATCCTTTGCCTACTTTTTTTAGTTTTTTTTTTTCAAGAGTTCTTTATGTATTCTGGACACAAACTTTTGTCAAATGAGTGGCAAATATGTTCTCCTGATTTTTGTAGCTTGTCTTAGGTAAGCAGAAGCTCTTAATTTTAATGTGGTTTGACTGTAATCATCTTTTGTCTTATGGTTAGTGGCTTCTACTTTTTCTTTAAATAATTCTTTACTCTGAGGTCATAAAGATATTGTGTTATGCTTCTTTCTAAAAACCTTAAGGTTTGCTTTTCTCACTTATGTCTGGCTTGGATATTTGTGCACTTTGGGAGGTACAGATCCATTTGGTTTCTATGTTGATAACCTCTTGTCCTAGTAGCATTTTCTGAATGGTCTGCTTTCCCCACTAAATTCTACAAACACCTCTGTCATGCATCAAGTTTCTGTGAATGCACTGCTCTGTTGCTAAGCTTTTTATTCTGATTGTTCCTGGGTGAATGCTCTACTAACTTAGTTATAATAGTTTAACATTTAAGATTCAATATCTAGGAAAGCAAGTCTTTCTTCTTGCTGTTCTGAAAGAGTGTCTTTTTAAAGGAATTCTTGTTCCTTTGTTCTTCCATAAAATTCTAAGCATCGACTTGTCAAGTTTTATTTTAAAAACGTACGGGGAGTTCCTTTGAATGAGAAGATCAGTTTGAGGAGAGTTGTCATTTCAATGATACAGAGCCTTCCTTTTCATCATGTTCATTATCTCTGTTTTTAAAAAGAACCTCTTTAATGTTTTTTGTTCAAGTGTATAGATTTTTCTTCCTAAATGTTTTATGCAACTTTTTTCTTTATAACTATTGCAAGGTAACTTATTTTCTTTCCAGCTACTATAAATGGCTGTCATTTAAAAGAGCACCTTTAAAAAGAAAATTCTTGCTAGTATGTAGAAATGCAACTGAACTTGTATCAGTAATCTTGATACACTTTATTATTAAGTCTAAATTTTTTTTAATATTCCGTCTGTGAATAGTGACGTTTTGTTTCCTCTCCTGCTCCCCTCACTCCTTATCCTTCTCCCCCTTTTGCTGTCTTGCACTGGCTGGCGTCTCCAGTAAAACATGGACTGGAAACAAAGATAGGAAAATATGTCTGCCCTTTAGTGAAGTTCTTATCAACTTTGCAACGACTAAAAGTTTTTTGTTTCCTTTTCCTTTTTAAAATTTTTTTTGTCATTAATGGCTATAGAATTTTATCCTCTGATAGATCCAATCAACTTGATCATAAATTATGTTTATTACACACTGCTGGATGCAGCTTGCTAATTATGTGTTTTGAATTTTTGCATCCATGATCATGAGTGAGATTGGCCAGGAATTTTGCTTTTTCATATTGTCCCAGTTTGGTGTTGATCATTTAATTTGGAAATATTATCAGCCTCATGAAATTACTTGGACATACCGTCCATTTTTATGTTCTCTGGGAGAATCTGTAAGATATTAAGGTTAGCTGTTTAGTGGACGTTTGGTATAGCTAGCCAGTGAAACTGGCCAGCCTTGTGCTCTCTCTGTGAGGGGATTTTCAATATCGGCGATTGAATCTGTTTCATAGGATGGACTTAGTTTTTGAATTAATTTTCATACTTTATATTTTTCCAGGAATTTGTCCATTTCCAAAATTTTAATATTCATTACCTGAAAGGCTTTATAATCTCTTATCTTTTTAATTTCTGGTGCATCTAATGTTTTACTTCCAGCATTCCCCTTGTGTGGGTAATTTTGCTTTTATCTTGATGAGCGTTGCCAGGAGTTTGCCATTGTGTCTTTAAAGAGCTCTGCTGGGGTAGCTGGGTGGCTTAGTAGGTTAAGTGTCTGCCTTTAGCTCAGGTCATGATCCCAGTGTCCTGCATGGGGCTCCCTGCTCATTGGGGAGTCTGCTTCTCCCTCTCCCTCTGTCCCTCCCTGCTGCTTGTGCTTTCTTGGGCTCTCTCTCAAATAAATAAAATCTTTAAAAAAAAATAAAGAACTCTGCTGATAATTTCCTCTCTGTCTTTGCTTTCTATTTCATTAATTCTGCTCTCATCGTTATTTCCTATTTTGGGGGAGTTTATCCCATTACCTTTTTTCTAAATTCTTGAAGTAGATACTTAATTTTCAATCTTCCATCTTTCTAAATGAAATCATTAAAGGCTGTGAGTATCCTCAAACATTTCCTAACCCTCTTGTTCATGGAAAGTGAGCAGGTCAAAGACTCAGTGATTTTGTAGGCACTGGGACCTGACCAGAATTTATAAAGATTCCTTTTACTTATTTTAGTTATCTTTAGAGTTACCCTCTATTTGTGGCCCTTGTTATTGGGTTTCCATTTATGTTGTGAATAGGAGTTTCCTTTCATAATACATTTATTTAAGGTAGAGACTTAATTAAGGAAAAATATTGATCAACAGGTGGTACACAGATAGGCCAAAGATCCCCAAAGCAGTGTGTTGTATCTCAAATATGGACAAAATCAAGATGGTGACTCATCAGTGACTGGTGTTGGAGAAACTGGTGTTCCAGGCAGCACACTGTCTTCTCTCATCCTTGTGCATATACAATAGTTAATCACGGCAGTAAGTTCTTTTTTTCTCTTTTTACAGGTGTAGAACATAGTGATTCAACAAGTCTATACGTTGTGCTCTGTTCACCACAAATAGAGCTACCATCTGCCATCTTATGATGCTGTTACAGTATCATCAAGCATATTACCTATGCTGTACCTTTTCCCAGGGGGTAATTTCAGAACAGTTGGAGAAGAAGACAAGTCCTGTGGAGATGCACATGCCTCCCAGGGGCAAAGGGAGAGGGAGAAGCAGATTCCCCGCTGAACGTGTACAAATGTTCCACTGTCCAAAAGGGAATAATAGTTTTTAGAATTCTAAATTATGGGTTAGAAAATTGTGGTAATTATAGAAGTAATATTAAAACTGAAGATTGTATTACTAGAGAGAATTAAGGAGCTGTTAGAGAAGGTCACAGTTATCCTTAGGACCCAGCATGGGATCATCAAAAATATGTCATGTCATGTTAATACACTTTCCCCTTTGGCAAAATTTTTAGACCACAGCTCCATGGAGGGATCAGGAGAAAAGACTGTATCTTGGCCTTGGTGATATATTGGGCAAAGTCATTGTATCCTGTTAACACTGAGAGACATATATATGTTTGATGATAGCACTTTCATTAGGGCTCAGAGTTGTGTAGGAAAAACTGTTCAAAGATTGTTTTTTGTGATGAATGTATCATTGTCCATCTCTAGGAAGGTCATAATAGTTTGCCATAGGCTTCTACATTGTGCAGCAATTTTATCAAACATGCCAGGTGATGTAAAGCTAATTAATGGTATATATTTCAGAGTCTGATATTTAAAAGATATTGGCAAACTGGAATTAGAGATGGAAACTCATTGAGTGAAGTTTATAAGCATGAACATGCAATGTTTCTCTGAAATCAATGCTTCTGTTTCTCTCTAATGCTCCCACAGAAGCAGAATATCATGAGCAGAGAAACTGTGCAGGCTGAAGGCAAAGCCTGGAGGGTCCATTCAAGTATAAATAATTCCAGATTTTCCTTGGAATTTCACCTTTTATCATAAATGTTTATGTAAAACCTGTGTTTTGTATGATACATTTATGTTTTACGGTTATACTTAAAACAACATTTTAATTGACAAAATTATTTTTATTTAAAAGACATTGGATTAATTTCTACTCTCAGAATTATTTATTTATTTATAAATATATATAAAAATAAATACAAACATATTTATTTATTTTTTTGACTGAGAGAGAGAGCACAGTCAGGGGGAGGGGCAGAAGAAGAGGGGGAAGCAGACACCCTACTGCCATAGGCTGAGCAGGGAGCCTGATGCGGGGCTCCATTCCAGGATACTGGGATCATGACCAAGCTAAAGGCAGACGCTTGACCGACTGAGCCATCTAGGCCACCCCCTACTCTCAGAACTATTTATGAGCTAGATCACAGAATGAATCATAGAATTATAAAGGTGTTGCTTGTCTGGAATCATAGAATTTTTCAGGTGTTAATAACTTAGAACACTTATTTCAACCCCTTGTTTTATAGATAAAATTGATTTTAATCTTCCACTATAATATACATAACTTCTCTTAACCTGAACATTTCAAATTGAAGAGTCTAATTTTTGAAATCCATTGTCATACATAAGGCTTTCATCTTCATGCTATATAATTTCTTATTTTAATTTTAATTTTTTAATTGTAAATTTAAATCTAGAATTTAATTCTTGATACATGGCAATCAAATTTCATTATATATGATTTTATATGAAATAATAAGATTTTGGATTGGTTTGTTTCAATTAATCTCACTGCTGATGTCTGGTAATATTTTTATTTTAGCAGGTTACTGGGAACATGTTTTCAGGGAATAGTTTACAGTGAGTTTTGAGTTTTTTTTCTGGGTTTTCATGAAGCCAAGAGTCTCTAGCGTTATAAGTCTAGCTTAGATTACCATCTCTAAATTACGTTCGTCAGCAGTGAAGTATTGTCAGCTAACACAAGGAGAATAGGGATTCAGGAGCTGGTTTTGCATTTTCTAGTTCTTCAGTTCCTAGTTGAGTGAGCTTGAACATAGTTCCTCACCTTCCTGCTTCCAAGTGTTGTTTCTTTAACGTACTAGCAATTCCTAGCAATTCTCTCTTGTTCTGTCCACCTCAAAGAACCATTTAAGTGTGGTGTTAAGAGAATACCTTGAAAATTACCAAGTATTTATATACATGAGAGTTGTATGAATGGGTAGAAAATTCAGTCTCATGTGTCCCTCTGGCTAGTCACTGTTGCTAAAGTTTATCCTTTATCTTCCTCGTTTTTTTCTTAAAATGTTAGACTGTCGGCAGTCACCAGTGATTACTGGGAATATTACTTAAAAAAAAAAAAAGAAGAAAAAAAAGACTTTCACAATCAGAGAAAGACAATTATCATATGATCTTCCTGATATGAGGAAGTTGAGGGGCAACATGTGAGTTTGGGGGGGTAGGAAAAGAATAAATGAAACAAGATGGGATTGGGAGGAAGACAAACCGTAAGAGACTCTTAATCTCACAAAAGAAACTGAGGGTTGCGGGGTGGGGGAGGAAGGGGTCAGGAGAGGGTGGTGGGGTTATGGACATTGGGGAGGGTATGTGCTATGGTGAGTGCTGTGAAGTGTATAAATCTGGCAATTCACAGACCTATACCCCTGGGGCTAATAAAACATTATATGTTAATAAAAAAAAGAAAAAGACTTTCAGATAGACACATTTTCTTTTCTTTTTCTGGTATAGATGTTTTGCTTTCAAACATGAGTTATATTATATGTAAAGTTGTACCTTTGGATTTGAAGGAACTGTTTCTGAAAAAAGGCACATCGTGTGAAGTACATATTTCACTTGAAAGAAGCCAGGGAAATAGAGAAATGAGAAGAAATGCATGGGGAGTGAGAACATGAAACTAAATAAAGTAGACATGTTTTTTATTTATAGTGTCCACCATGTGTAGTTACACATGTGCACTTGTTGGTTGTGAGGTGAAGGATAAATGCCATGCCATTTGGCAGGGCTGTAGTGCAACCAGCAGTTTATAATTAGAAAGTCGCTGGAAGTAAGAACCATGGCTGTCTTCCACAAGGAATTACATTTTCAGTGCATTTACTCTGAGTACTTCTCCCGACTCCTTCCCTGAACCTTCCTTGATTTTTCTTTCAGGATCCAAAAGTGATGTGGCAATGCACGTACCGCCAGAGCAAAAATAAAGGCTCTTGCCAGTGAATGTTTCACATCCGCTGAAATGAGGGTGAGAAACACGGAACCCAAGAGCTTCTACAACATTTTTCTTCACCACCTTCAAAAAGAAGTATAGGAGATTCTCAGATGAAAATAGCTTGTTTCTGCTGTGGAGGAAAACTCCAGACCATTACCTTCTCAATACTATTTTACCTTAAAAACTTCTGTGGGTGTCCAGATCAGAAGGCATAACCCAGGGAGGCAACCACTTTTAGACTGGAGAGTCTTACCTGAAGGAACACAACAAAACGCAGCAATGCTTCCAGGCATCAGATGATGAATGGACACTGAGGGGAATACAGGCTTCTTGCCCGCTTTAAAGGAAATGTTTAAAGGAAACACAAACGAAAGACTTTGAAGACAGAAAAATAGTTTCATGATTTTCACAGACACATAAGCCAGAAGTGATGATGGAGACCAAGGATAATAGGTAAATGGGTTAATGTTTTAAATTACAACAATTTGCATTGATTTTTTTAAGGTTTATTGGGTTTTCCCAAATGAAACATAGATAGGCAAAAACAGATGAAAACTTTGTAGAGATAAAAGTGAGTCAACTGTAGATACTTCAGCTGTAACCTGGAATTATATCTGTAACAATTCAAGCCAAGGGTTGAAAATCATTCCTTATCTTTGTCCAGATGGTTTTTGGATTTTTGTCTTCTGGTGTGAGTGCTGTAATGGGCAGTTGATTAGATGTACCTCATTTTCTCTTTCCTCAAGTGTATATGTAGTGCCTCTTACTGGCCATGTGATTATTTGGAAAATATTAAATTAAAAACCGTGAAATACCTAAAATTGTATGAAATAACTTGGGAAAGGAGAGAGAGAGAGAGCAAGCAGTTTGCATTTACTTCGTGAACTTTGGTAAAAATAAAGTTCACTCCTTTCCTCAAATTTAGTTGCTATTTTATAAGGACATATACAAGTTTGAGGACTTATGTAAAAAATAGAACATTTACAATTACCCCTTAAATTTCTATGTTCTTTTTTCTTAAGGATCTAACAAAACACTCTTCCATTGATTTGGAATGCTGCATTCAAATAGTACTCTTTTTTTTTCAAACAGTACTCTTAATAAATACAATTTTAGTACCATTAAAGACCAGATAAGCCTTCTCATCTTGTAACCTAATGATATCAACAGATGAAAAGACTTTTCAAATTTGGCTTTCAAATTGAAAAAAAAAAAAGTATTTGTTTTTATCTTTCAAAAATTTCCAAAATAAAAATTCTAAAAAGTTTTATTCATTAGCTAGTGGATGTAAGTGTAACTTTTTCAATGGAACTTGCTTCCTAGTAAATGAGGATTACTTAAGTGATTGCTTCTTATTTAGATATGTGAATGCATGCAAATGTTGAGACTACTTAGAGGATTTGGTCTTTATTGGCCAATTAGAATAGTTGACCATTTTCTGTATTTTCTAGTATAATAAGAAGGCATGTAAGGTATCTAAGATAACATTATTGATGCTAATTGAAAAACATCCTTAAGTAGCACCATACTTGCCATCTCACAGTGTTTCTGAAGATTTTTCTTTTTTACCTGTTAAGGTGCTTCAATATAATGCCTTCTCAGTTGTGAAAGTAGATGTTTTTCAAACTAACGGTGAATTCATTTTCATACAACTTGGCAGCTGACTGATTTGTTAGACATAATACCATTTATAAGTTTATTTAAAAGAGCATTGTTTATGTAATTGAATCACTGGTGTCAGTAAATATAACTCTTCAGCAACCAGGATCGATGTTAAGCATCTAACAGATGTTGAAAAAAACCAACAGATTCTATTGTCTTTGCAATCACTGGCTGATAAATTCTATTTATAGCTTAAAAAAAAGTATATTAACTTTGGGTGTATCTTTGCAGATCATGTAGGCTTTGGTACTGTTGAATTTTCTCAGAACTGATGTGTTTACTTTACTTAAAGCTTATTTACTCATTTACTTAAAACCAGAATGTCAGTGACTGGATATACCAAGTGTGTGTCTACACAGAGTGGAGGACATGGGCTGAGGGTCAAAATATCAATCATAACACCATTTTTGTAAGTACATACTTTTAGTAAGGCTTTTAAAACCTATCTTATTAGGACCACAAATCTATAAAACTTGATTGCCTTCTTGTTCCTGGGGCAAGATGATAATTTTTAAAGCTGAAAAAGATCCAGTCTGGGCTTCTTGAGCTTTGGAGCATTGTATCCCGAGTTCCTGGGGGTGCATGTGTGTAGTGGGGGCTCACGCAGTTGCAGCATCACAACTCAGGCCCTTCCTAGGGTACTGACTTTATGTAAATGTTTTGCCAAAGGAAGTTAGATTGTCTATCTAATAAGCAATATCAAGTGTTATGCTCAAATAAAGGGAAATGTATTATTGGATATGCTATCTGGATATTTAAACTAAAAGTTGAGACTTAATTTCACATGTTGAAGGCTGCTGAGGGATTTGTTCTCTATCCTTGGCCATCAGGAAGGGTCTGGAGCTTCATATGTGCCAGTGTAGAAACAGAATCCAGGATATGGGAGGGTTTGGGGAAATTGTCCCATATGATGCCTAGGAAACAGTTCTAGTTAGAGTGTGCTAAGGAGCTTCGCAGATCTGGTATTAATTCAGGCTGGTGGTGATGCCTGAGATAATTTCTTACGGGTTTTTGATAGATAAGAAAACTGAAAGTATGTGAGTCGCTCAAACTTATAGGGTTAGTTAAAGAAAAAATTGTTCTGGCACTTGTTAAAACGGTACGGAAGACTTCCTTCAGGACCGTTGCAAAAGGTGTCAAGACCATTGCAACAGGGGAGAGAGATTGGGCTCAAATCTGAATACAGCAAAGGCAACTGGGGGTTTATAGCCAATGAGCAGAGTGAGGGGAAAATTAATAAGAGGAGATATCCAGTGTAAGGGCATTCTGGCTAACCCAACTTGAAGAATTCTTGCTGAAGGCAGGCCAGGGTGATCAGGTACCAGGGTATTTGGTTAAATGTTGAGGGTAATCAGATATTAAGGGTACAGAGATTTTACTAAACTGATTTAGCAGTTTTCTTGTTAAAAGGCAGAGCCCAAGGGCAAGGCCTCATGGAAAAGAGGGCTCAGAGGTGCCTTCTAAAGTTTAGTCATGGAGAGAATCCAGGTTCAAGCTGGTTCAAGCTGAGTGTGACAGGACCTGCTCCAGGGTCTACACAATATGTCTGGCTCTACATCTAACCTGGGGATTACAGGGGAGCATTTTTAGTTAGGATCCTCTAAATAAACCTCTGCTCTTAAAATCATGCACTCAGCTAAGATGTATTGAGAATTTATTACGTGCCAGGTACTGGGAATACATCAGGGAATGAAACTGATATAGATACTGACTTTTGTGAATCTTATATTCTAGCAGGGAGAAACAGAAAACAAATAATAAATGTAATACATAATTGAATTATTAGTATCTTACATGATGGAACCAAAGGAATGGTAGGCCTGGAAAAGGAGGTGGGAGTCTGATGGGGTTGTACAGAACATGTGTCACAATTTTTAAATAGGAAGGTCAGGACAGACTTCACAGAGAAGATGAAATATGAGCAAACACTTGAAGGAGGGGAAGGAATAATCATAATCATATAGGGGAAGAATGTTCCAGACAGGGGAACCCATACAAAGCACCTAGGTGGGAGTTGCCTGGGCTGGTTCTATGTTCCACGAATAAGGAGGTGAAGGGCATGCTGGAGTGAAGTGAGTAAAGGCAGAGTTGATGGTGATGAATGTCAACAACCTAATTACGATGGGTGTTGTGCTATTTTCCAAAAAACAATCAATTCCCTAATTCTCCAACTGACACTAACTGCCAAGAATTAGCACAGACCCTAGAAGGGCTCAGTCCTGCAAGACTGCCCCACTTGAGGGGCCAGGCACAAATGGGATATCCAGGCCCTCTTATTTCCATGCCCTCTTATCACTTTGATGTGTTCACCAATGGGGTGAACTTCGCCTTGTTGTTTCAGAGTTTTTATTGAAGTTTGATTCTGTAGGCACAATTGATTAAATCATTAGTGATTGAACTCAATCTCCAGCCCCTCTCCCTTCCCTGGAGTCAGCAGGTACAGCTGAAAGTTTCAAAACTCTAATTGCATGATTGGTTCCTCCACCTCTAACCACTGATCTTGAATCGACTTAGGACCCCTGCCCTGAGTTATTTCATTAGTATATAAAAAACGCTACTATCCTCAGGAAATTTAAAAGCTCTGTGCCAGGCCAAGAAGATAAAGACCAAATACATATTTTTTATGACAGCACACTAGGAGTAAGAAAGGTTCAGATGGGAAAGCAAAGTCCAGTCTTCAGGAAAGCAGGCAAATAAGCTGAGTCCAAGTGTATGAAACTAAGCCCAGACAGGGAAGATCAAGTAGGCAGTAGAGGGCCAGGAAAACAAGCCAGAACTTGTACTTCTCATGAGGGGCAGGAGTGGATTCAGGCTTGAAGCCATGGGTCTAATAGCAGTGACCCAGAACCAGAGCCAGGGCGATTGGTGTCCAAAGAAAGAACAAGTGGATTAACAATTGTTCCACGCCTCCTTAGTTTCAGTAGTTCATGAGTATAAATAAGGTCAGTTAATATTTACATCTGTATCTCCATGACTCTAAGCCTTCACCTGCTGGACAAGACCTTAACCCCCAAGTCCCACTAGGCTACTTAAATTCTTCCCCAGCTATTTCTGGACTCCTCAAGGTGGTGACATCTTATATGGGCTCAGGGATGAATTTGTTCATGTTCTTTCCTCTTGAGCCTCTCAGTCAAGGGGACTTGTCAAGTCCTCTGCAGCTGGGGTTTCTGTAAGACATTATTCCCTGCACCCAGTGGACACCTTGAGCCCCAAAACGACTCTGAAACTTGGGGAGAGGACAGTAAGGGGAGATGAATGACTACTCCCAAATCCTGTGCTGAGTTTGTTTTCTAGGAGGGAAGTAGTACTTCATGGACTTAGTCTTATTCCTTGTTTCAGAAACATTGTGCCTAGTTTCTGTCCTCATAGGCTTGAAACCAGTCCCTTATATATGGGCATAGAGAGGAGGATGAGTCCTGTCCTGCCTCTTCTGCATTGTCTCTCTCTCTCCTCACTTCTCCTTGGATACCTCTGCATCCAAACAAAACAAACTCAGAACACATATCTTTCCACCTCCTTTCAGGGAAAACAAATTGTGTAATGGAAAGAGTAGCAACATTTGAGCCAGATATATTTGGTTTGAATCTCAGTTTCGCTATTTACTAGTTATGTGGCCTTGAATAGTTTACTTTTTCTTAATATGGGGATCATAATGCCTACAGTAATGTTGGGTTAGAGATCATGAATGTAAAACACTTTGCATAGTAGTTGACCCAGAATGCCTAAGAAAAGGTAACACGTGTTAGGATGACTTCTGTTAAGCAGTAAAAACTCAACTGAGTAATTTAAAAATTCAAATTGGCTTTGTTGAATGATTCACGAGTTAGGCAGCATCCCTTCCAGCAAATAGAAAGGAGGTCCATTAGGCTGTATGAAAGGAAAGGTTTTTAAAAGCAGAAAGGGAGTGGAAAAAAAGGAAATTATTAGCTAAGAATGCATTGTTTGAGGCAAGGTCACTCTCCTAAGGGGAACGGAAAGGGTCTATCAGTATATTTCCTAGCTCTGACCAGGAAATTCCATGTTGACTGGATAAAGGTTACATTCTGGGGGAGAGTGAAACTGCAGTTGGGTTAGGTATTACATCTTGGTTTGCTGATGTGATGCCCTTAACATAAGTGACTCCATTTGGGGCTTGATATTTTCTTTTCAACGGCCTCTTATCCAGAAACTAGTGCTAAGTCTAGCCATCTGTAATGGCTTCCACCACCACTCAGGTGTTAAAAGGATGGTGCTGCCTACCACCATCCCAGCTAACGAGCAGCTGTAAACCAGACTGTCTTACTCGTCTTGGTTGGTTATGAGGATTTTCCTTCCTACCACTATCATCCCCTGAATGTGTCCATGTGTGCCAGTATCTGGCCATCCAATAGGAAACACAAGGTGCAAAGGGAGCAGCTGGGGAGAATCCTGGTGAACACCACATAGTATCTTTAGGGAAAGAAGCAACAAAAGGCAGCAGGGTGTTTTGGGACAGTTGGTGGTCCTCACCAAGTGGTAATGAAAAGGCCAACTTGGTTTCCTTGCAGTTTCCTACTGTGGGCTCTGCAGCAATGTCCATTTTCCTGGTTCCTGAGGGAGGGAAAACTGAGTCTGCGTGTGTGATTCTAAGCCCTTCAGTGGAGTATTCACAGCCTAGGGTCTGGTCTGCAGCAAGTGACTCAACATTGCTGTCAGCTTCATAGCAGTAAGAAATCCATCTTCAGTGACCAAGGGAAGGGATTTGGTGAGGGAAGGAGGGAAAGACATACTGATGAATGATTTGGGTTATTTGTCGGCCAATCAGGCATGCTGCTGCTTTTCAGGATAGCAAATCTGATTCACTTTCTCTTCCATGGACTGAACTGGTGCCATGCTGTGGTGAGTGGTCTATAGACAGGGTCCCCACAGCTACTTAGGATAAGCCAAGGGCTTACATGCGAAGGTGAAAAGAGATGAGAAATTGCTGAGGAACCTGGCAGCTAAGGCACTGTTACCTCCCAAGACCTGAGGGACTAGGGTAGAAATAATTGCTGAATCTTGAAGGACAAGGCACCATATCTTGGAGCAACATCTCTTGGAAAGAGAAGTGACCTTTGGTTGAAAGACACAGTCAGGCCGTGGTGAGGCTGTGTGATGGGTGTTAAGGGAACAAATTCTTAGACATCACTCTCATCCCTCACTTCCACCCTCTGTTGGGTCTCCCATTGGTCAACTCAGCCTACAGGAAAAGCACCCCAAAGTCCCATTGATGTAGTCTGAGGTGAGCAAGGTGGGGAGTGGACATAAGGGGCGGAGCAATATTTAGTATATGTGGAGAGAAGCCTGGGCTTTCACCTTCTTCATCCATGATTGGCAGAAATCCTATGCCTGGCCTTGGTGCCCCTTCACCTCCTTTAAAAAAGTATTATCATGAAAACTTTTAGGCATGCATAGAAGTAGAAGAAACCATTACAATGAATATCCATAAATTAAATACTTATTGAAATTCTAATGAATTTGTTCATACACCTCTTTCTCTTCACTTCAGCATGTTGAAGCAAATCCTACACTATTTTGTGGTGGTCATGGTGGCCCTGGGGGGTGTGCTGTGCGGTGGCATTTTTCCAACTGCTGGGGTCACCCTGAAGGCTTCTCCAGTCCCAACAGGTGTGTGTTGAAGGAGGGAGCTCTGTGTGTGGGACCAGAGGAAGTTCACTGCCATCACCCAAAGCTATCTAAAGGGAGAAGGGGGAGCGGTAACACAGTAGAAATACATTCATTATTTAACATTTATAGGTACTGGAATCATTATCCCTTAAACACTCCTTGGGAAGGTCCTCTTCACTGAAAAATCAGCTCATAGGTATTTCTTGAGAAGAATACAAAGTTAATTTATTACCCAGTATGAAACATTAGGGTTTTAGATGATCTCATTTACTGACTCTCCCAAGAGGGAAAATAATTCCATATAGAAGTGATAACCTAGAGGGCACCTGAGTGGCTCAGTTGGTTAAGCAACTGCCTTCGGCTCAGATCATGATCCTGGAGTCCCAGGATCAAGTCCCACATCAGGCTCCCTACTTGGCAGGGAGTCTGCTTCTCCCTTTGACCCTTCCTCTTCTCATGCTCTCTCAAATAAATAAATAAAATCTTAAAAAAAAAAGGAATGATAACTTAGAGTCAAATTGACATAAGATATATATGTCACATATATATACACATAAGATATATATACAAATATATATATGCATATATATATTTAAATTAAGCAGTAGAAAAAATGCCTTATATATGAATACTTAATATAAATTATTCTGATTTTTAATTTGTTGTGATTAAAAGCCACAACCATAAGAAAGACAGTACAGAAACAAAACATGAATTCTTTTCAGAGCGGAACACAATTTGAAGCCTACAGCAGCTCCTAGACCCAAGTAAATAGGTTCTATTTAAAATCCCTCATAGAATGAATAGAAAAAGAAATCCCTTGGAAAATCTTTGAAAATGTAAAAAACAGGAAAGCTGTAAAAAAGTGGTTGTGTATTATTGTGACCCCTGGCATAGGTGGGTATAGCCAAATAGATGGACATTTTGACATAAATTCACTTGCTCCCTCCTCCCCAAAAGGAAAAACAAAAAACAACGGAAGAAAGGAACTGCCTCTTCTCATGTTGCAAGAAAAGGTTGGCTAAATGCAGAGTCCAAGGAACAGATTTCAGACACTATAATTTATTCTTTCTTTTAATCTGCAAGGAGAAGAGAGGAAGAAAACGTGTTCTTTCAAGAGAGTGCACTACAAGAGCCTTTGTACAGGTTTACTGCCCTTTTTCCTTATTTTAATTAGGGAAGGCTTAGCTCAAAACTTCAGTTGAGTTACAGAGAGAGGACAGGTTTCCAAGGAGAACATGTGCTTTGAATATATCCTATTAAATGCAGAGGCAACTGATTGTTTCTCTCTGCCCACTGACCAGTCACTACAAAAGGCAAACAGCTACATTTTGCTGCTGAATGGTACTTTATCCTCATATTCTTTGGATCCATAGGCGGTGTCACGGTAAAAGCTTATTAAAAACCCTTTCTTTCCTATTTTGGAACAGGTAATTATCAGTTTGCATTTGGGAAGTAAGTGCCATGGATGTTACCAATTTACTTAAACTTACTTAGTGAAGACTGCTATCAGGGTTAAGTTAAGGATCTTTAGCCCATGCCTTTCATTGGGAAACTGGATTCTCCATGAATTAAGTTGTCTTCTGAACCTCCTGTGTCCAGGCAGCTGACTAATGAAGCAACGCCTACCCATTGGTGGTTTGTTTCTACCTTAAGGTCTTTAAAATGGAATAATGAACATTTTTTGTTAATATCTTTCTCACGGGTAGGCATAGATTACAAGATGTTAGTTTTAAAATTTATTATTCTCATAATTAAAAAGAATTTTTAAGCTTAAGGAATTTTAAATTTAAGGAACAAATTCAGCTGCAAGTACATGATCAGGAAGAGCATACTTGAGCTGCCCCAAGCAGGTGCTTCACCAGATCTCAAATGAACATCATACCCATATGAATGGTAGGTACTTGTACGGGTAAATGGTTTGAGATCACCCATATATTAAAAGAAAAAAGAAATGCATAGGGGCTTTTGGCGGGCTCAGTCGGTAGAACATATGACTCTCAATCTTGAGGTCATAAGTTTGAGCCCCATATTGAGTACAGAGATTACTTAAAAAAGTGTACAGGGGAGCAGAGAAACCAGCTGACGTGTAGGGGCCTTTCAGCAACTGCAGGCCTTAGAATGGTAAGTGATAAGAAAATGCTAACAATATTGACCAAAAAATTTCTTTAGATTCTGCACAAATGCCAATCACTTCTTCATCCTCTGATCTTCTGTAGGCTGAATCCCAACCTCCCTTTGGCCCTGTTGCCTTTTTTTTTTAACTATTGCTTTTCCCAGACTTAGGTGCTTAGGTGTTGTGAAGGAGTGCTCCTCTTCCCAAGGTGTGAAAAATTATTTTGGAGTTTGTGAGGAAAGGCTAGACCAGCTCACGGCTTTATCTAATGACAGCTTATTAATATCTGTCCATTGAGAGAATTATTACAGAAAAGAAAAAAGATAATAAGGGCTCACTTTTCTTCTAATTCTTACTTTCCATGCAGGATGCAAAGTGTCCATAGGGAATGGTCATCAGAAGCCAAGTATGTGAAGTCCACAGCATTCTCATTTTCAGCAGTGAATATTGTGGGACGTAGAATTACATATGAGAGATTATAAGCACATAAGATTATATGTAGGGTAGTTTATAAATAAAGAAAATTCATGCCTTCTTCGATCATTTGTAAGTGAAGGTTAAGTGCTGACGGTGCTCAAGAAGATAGACGTTTCGTCTCATTGGCTCAGTTGGCAGAAGCCTTCTGCTTTTCCAGCTGGACACTGATTCAGGGGTAGGAGCTCAGCAGCATCATTTATCAGGTTCTTCCCATCTCTGAGGTGTTTTATATCTATCTCTTGAAATGTGAAGGAGTGTTTCCAACTTCCCATTCATGCTTTTAACAACTGAAACATAAGATTAGTGCTCCCTGGATATAAGATCCAAGCCTGAGGTTCTAGCTTTTCACCAGCTCTTCAGAGAAAGAGATCTTGTAATTACCCTGCTTCCCTATCTCAGTCCTTATTCACTCCATAAGCACTGACCAGGTGTGTGCCAGGTCCCAGGGGGTGTGGAAGAGGGATATTGAGACCTGTTTCCTATTCTTAAAAGGTCCCCAGTCTCCAGAGGGGGATGCGACCATGTAAATAACTGGTTTACGTAGTGTGGGAAGACCTGGGATAAATGGACATGCAGCATACTATGAGAGAATATGGAAGGGCGCATAAGGTTTATTTGCCACGGACCTATTTCCATTTTTCCTTAAACAGTGTTGGGTGGAGAGGGAAGGTTTCATAACTGAAAAGGCATTTGAGCTGGGCCACGAAGGATAGGTTACGCATTTAACACAGGAGGAGGAGGCAGATGCTGCAGGAGGAAACAGAATGTGCAGAGAAATGTGCAAAAAAAAAAAAAAAGTGCAAAGACATGCTTCAGCACTCCAGGGAATATTCAGGAAGGAGAGGAGGGGACGAGGCTGGGAAAATGAGCCTGTCTTTGAAGGATTTGAACTTTATCATGTAGGTAACTTAAGTACTGAATATCGTAATGATGGGCAGAGGTTTAGCCATACTCCACTGGAGGATAAGATTATTATTATCTATAGTATTATATTATATTGCTATCTATATTATCTATGCTTTCCTTATTTAAAAATTTTGTCTTTCTTACCTAAGAAATATTCATTTTTAGAAGCAGTGAGTAAATAGACAGGAAAGGAATAGAAAGGAAATCTTCCTTTTTTAACTTATAACTATTTCATTCATCCAATGAGATCATATCAAGAAAAAATTTGAAATGGTTTGAGAAATGAGCAAAATGTAATATTTTAACAGATAAAGCTTCTATTTAATTGTAGTGCTCATGTAAAGTCCAGTTGTTTTGTTTTTTAGTGGATTCATTCTCAGTTTTCCTTAAACAACCCCCCTGACCTATTTCTATCTAGTGTTTTCTTTGTGTGTCCCCTCCAGTGGAGGTTGCCTGCCAACTACTGTAATTGTTCCCCAAGACAGCATGTGTGTGCAACCATTTATAAACCCTTCTGTGTGAGGAAGACTGTGGCATGCTTCTGTTTTACTAAAGCAAAGAAAAAAATACAGTGTTATTTTCCACAAAATTGCAGACATGTAATTTTGTGGACATGGCTTACATGATTCATATTTCCAAGTTATTATGGCATTGGCTCTGCACAGAGAGAAAATCATACTCACTCTTTGAACTTTTCATTATTGTCATTTCAAGTCAGATATTTAGAGGTGGGATGCATAGGAAGATGTTTTCTATTTTTCTAAATCTTTAGTGAATTTAAGCAAGAAATATGCAAAACAAATTATGACAAAAATAATAAGATTTCCATTTATTTTTCGCAAATAAACTCAGATTTCCTAAGTACTTTATGGCTAGAGGATGTTAGTTTAACGAAGTTATGGTTTGAGATTCTATTTGTGGCACCATTTCAAAGCTAAATAAAAGGGACTGCATTTTAAAATAACTAAATCAATTGGGACGTCTGGGGGGCTCAGTTGGTTAAGCGGTTGCCTTAGGCTCAGGTCATGATCCCAACGTCCTGGGATGGAGTCCCGCATCGGGCTCCTTGCTCAGCAGGAAACCTGCTTCTCTCTCTGCCTCTGCCTGCCCCTCTGTCTGCCTGTGCTCGCTCGCTCTCTCTCTGACAAATAAAAAAAAAAATCTTAAAAAAAAAACTAACTCAATTGACAATCATTAACTAAATAGAAGCAATTAATTGTAAAATCTCCCCCTTTTTAATTGGATATCTACATCTCTATTCTGTAACTCACACTTGTATATTCACCACATTACATTTAGAAGTGCTTTCCAGTGTGTGTGTGAGAGAGCTTGCGTGTCCGCACATCCGGCCAGCCTGTAAAATCGCCACATGTTTGAAATACAAGACTGTGATCAGCGCTTAGAAGGGAGCCTAGGTAGAGCCTGGGTGGCTCTTGATTTCAACTCATATCATGATCTTAGGGTCCTGGGATTGAGCCCCGTGTTGGGCCTCTGTGCTCAGTGGGGAGTCTGCTTGAGATTCTCTCTCTCCCTCTCCTTCTGCCCCTCCCCCTTTCTCTCTCTCTCTGAAATAGTAAATAGATTAGTCTTTTCTTTTTTTTTTCTTTTAAAGAAGAGAACCTAGAACATGGTTCACTCTTGCCCCCAAACACCATCCTCGTTGTTGCTTAAAATAAGCGACTGTCTTTGTGATATGATTTCAGAGGCAGTGGGATGACGAAATTTCCCAAGTGAAATGTTTCCCCTTTACTCAATTCTGGAGAGCAGCACAGAACAAGGGAAGTTGAACAGAGACCTGAGTTCTAATGTTGATACTTGACATTTGCAAGGAAGCCTCAGACAGATTATTTACCTTCTCTGGGTCCTGAGTCCTGACTTCTAAGTGTGGATGATAATGCCTTCTTTGCAGGTTCATTGGGAAACTAAATGTGGTAGTGGGTGTGAAGGACTCGATTGTAGTTGGTGGGGAGTGCATACAAATGAGAATTGTTCTAGTTGTTGGGATATATATATTTCGTGGGAGTGAGCCCCAAATTTGTTTGTCTCTAGAGCCACAGAGATATTTATACATGAAAGCCATTCCCGTATTTGGATACTATAAGAGGTCCCTGAAAGTCCTTTTTTTTTCCCCCTCCAGAATAAACATCTCTAGTTCCATCAGTAACAACCCCATATGGGGATGTGGGCAGAAATTAAAAACCCAGGTTTTGGGTTTGCTCAGAGTGGGGTTAGATCTTGACCCTGTGTGTGGTCTTGGGCAGTTTTGACCTTTCTGAGTCTTTCAACATCCACAGGAATAAAATAGGAATAAGAACGTCTCATAAGGTTTTTGGGAAGATTAAATAAGGAGGGTTTGGTGCCTGCCAAGTACTTAAGTAATGGCATTTTACCTGACAACAACCCGACAGTCCAGTTATACGTGTGAGAACGTGTGCTCAGAACAGTGACAGTCCCCCCCAGCCGGCAGGTGTGAGAATTGGTGGGGTCACACCCTCATTCACTACCACACAAGGGGCAGAGGATGGAGAAGAGTAGAAGGTAAAGAACAGCAACTCAGGAAAATAAAGGACAAATAGAAGGAAAATGAATTGACTGGGAGGATATCAGTAGCAGAAGAAGCAGAAAAAAAGGAAGAAATGTATTATGGCATTTGTTGCTCCTACTATTTCCATTCCTATGTTCAGTTTATTCAGTTTTATGATGGGATAGGTTTATATCATGAGTTTCCTACTATTATGTCTAGACCTGAAACTCCATTCAAACTTTCTATTTATTAGCAAGCAGCAAATTTATTTTAGTGTACTTACTGCTACAGCCAGCTGACTCTGTCTCCATGTTTTCTATAAAATATTCCAAGAGAGGGGTGCATGGGTGGCTCAGTGGGTTAAAGCCGCTGCCTTCGGCTCAGGTCGTGATCCCAAGGTCGTGGGATCGAGCCCCGGCATCGGGCTCTCTGCTCCGCGGGGAGCCTGCTTCCTCCTCTCTCTCTCTCTCTGCCTCTCTGCCTACTTGTGATCTCTGTCTGTCAAATAAACAAATAAAATCTTTAAAAAAAATATTCCAAGAGAGGATGTTTAATCAAAGGTCACCATAAATGGAAGAGCAATTCAGAATTCAGAGGAGTTCACATGTGGTTTTAGTATTCCTTGAAATGGCTCAAGATGGGTCACCTTTATAATATCCAGGGGGCTGAGTCATTTTTTTCCCTTTCTAATGCAAAATCCCTTTGGATTAGTCAATGGATGTATGTAAGCATGATGACACTTAAGGCCCCTACTGGTTAATTTTGCTTTGGTAAAGCTGTGTTTGAATAATGTAGGATTTTTGGCAACCAGACAACTAGTTCTTATTAAAATTAACAATAGATTCAAAAGCATCATGTAAAGTCTGTACAAGCTTATTTTCTCATAATTTTTATGGCACTTTAGGGAATTCATAGTACCCTCATTGGAAGTAGAAAACGCAGGAATGTTAATTCAGAAACATGACATCATTTCCCAAAGCACGTTCAATGTAACTAAAAATAAAACTTAAGCAGTTGTGTCTACATTAGCACAAAGAGAAGGGAAGTTTTGTCATTTGTCCGACTTATTGGTTATTAAATGTGGCCTGTTGGATAAATTCTGCCTGAGCTGCCTGCATTTCTGGTGGTAGACCTCCTTTTCCCTTAAAGAGGTTACTTGGCATAAGGCTTTGAAGGTGGAGCTCAGGGACCTGGTGGTGCCCTGCTCTCAGCGCGTTCAGGAAGGAGACACAGATGGGATGAGTGACCAAGGAGGTGGAAACCAAGCCGTCGTGACTTGTGAAGCATCAGGTTTCCTGAAGAATATTGAATTTGAAGGTGAAGTGGACATTGAGGGAGGAAGGAGACTAGATGTAAAGGCCACGTGACTGAGCTCAGTGGGTTAATTTGAAGAGCGTGCAAGGGTGGGTGGGAGGTGGGGAAAGCAAATCGGGGTCAGTGAGAGATCAGGGTGAAAAGTAGGACCTGGATGTTCTGATAAGGAGTTTGCATTTTGTCTTATTTGTGTATGTATTTGGGACGAAGCTGTCAGTTATGACCATTCTGAAAAACAACTTAGAATCTCTTAAGGAATAGTGAACTAAACCACCCGATTCACCAAAAAAATCA
Source organism: Taxidea taxus jeffersonii (assembly GCA_003697995.1). NCBI lineage: Eukaryota > Metazoa > Chordata > Mammalia > Carnivora > Mustelidae > Taxidea > Taxidea taxus. The sequence goes on along the minus strand of RCUC01143476.1, from coordinate 25,741 downwards.
AGGTAGCTGTATTGAAAATGTTTGTGTGTAGAGGGAATCGACAATAGTGGTATGGTGATATATTCACATCAACTACGATGTTATTGTTTTTCTTTTTAAGATGTAACTCACATACACCTGTTCACCATTTTAAAGGATCCAATTCAGTGGTTTTTAAGGATGTTCACCAGTATGTGTCACTATTCCAGAACATTTTCACCATCCCCCAAAGAAGCCTATTAGCAGTTACTCCTCACTCTTCCCTCTTCCCAGTCCCTGGCCACCAGCAGTCTAGTCTCTATCTCTATGGATTTGCCTACTCTGAACATTTCATACAAATGGAAGCCCATCATATGTGGTCTTGAGTGCTTGACTCATTTCACTTAGGATACTGTTTTCAAGGCTTGGTAAGTTTTCAGCACAAGATGGAGAGATGTGTACTGGAAAGGGGACTGTGGGGCTGCAAACCAGCAGTGGAGGGGTCACACTGTCTGAGGCTCTTACGGTCTATGTTGCAGTATTGGGGAGCAAAAGAGCATGATTTAGTGATATCTGCACTGCAGGAGGGGTGTTAACATGCTTGGGACTTCCTACCTTAGACAGGACATGGCACAGGGGCAAGAGAAGGATGTGTCTGCAGATGGGAAGGATATCAGGGGCCAAATAGGAGGATCTGAGGAGGGCACAGTAGTCCTGATACGATTCTAGCAGTGTCTGCTGCAAACACTGAAGTCTCTTGTGCAGAGGTGCATCTCTTAGGAACATCTCTCAGTGAGAGTTATCAGAATGTAGTTTCTTTTTTTTTTTTTTTTTTAAGATTTTATTTATTTATTTGAGGGAAAGAGAGCATGTTAGCATGAGTGGGGGGAGGGGCAGAGGAAGAGGGAGAGCAGATGCCCAGCTGAGCCGGGAGCACAGTGTGGGATATCTATCCCGTAGGATAGATCTCATGATCCCAGGATCATGACCTGAGCCAAAGGCAGATGCTTAACTGTTGGTCCAACCAACAGGCACAGTCAGAGCCACACCATGGCTGTGGCTGCAGTGAGCCTGGCAGTGCTGGAGCCCTGGGGTCAGAGGCTGGAAACCAAGACTGGAACAAGGTGGGAGGGGTATGGATGAACAGATACCCCAGGCATCAGCCTGGGGTCCAGGATGCCAGCAGAGTGAACATCCATCCATTCATGTATTCAGCAGTATTTACTGGTGCCTGTGGCATACCAGACCCCATCCCGTGCTGGGAAGAGAGCAGTGAATTCAACAGATAGTGACTTTGCTCTCCTGGAGTGGAAAACATGGTGGGTTGAGATAGACATTGTACAAATAAGTAACCAAATATATATCAGACGATCATGTAGATGGTAGTGTAGTATGGGGATTAGATAATTTAAGGGAAAGGACTTTGGGAATGTTGTTCTTTTGTACAGGGTGGTTGGGGAGTCCTCCTGAGAGAGATGATATCTGAGTGCAGACATAAAGGAGGTGAAGGAGTAGGAAATGCCTTCTGGAAGAAGATCATGCCAAACAGGGGGAATAACAAGTGCAAAGATCCTGGGGCAGGGAATGTGGTCTGGTGTTTAGGACTGTAGGATGCCATGTGTGGCTGTGGTGGAATGAGCCAGAAGGAAATGAGGCAGGGACCAGGGGAACAATGATTGAGGAGGACATGAGCCCTGGGACACAGGGGGATTGACTACTAACACCTATACACTAAGGACCCTGACTTTCCCTCTGAATGACATGGGAAGCCATGGGTACGGGCATTTGCATCTTCAACCCACCATTTTATCTTGATTTGGGCCCTGTTTTCTGTAGCTGTGCTTCCCCAAGACCCTGACTGCCCCCTCTGTGCTCTTGCATGTTGATGTGTGGACACTGGATCATCCCTTCATTTCACAGGTAGTCATGTACTGAACTCAGAATTGTCAAAACAGGATTTGTATGTGAGTAGTTGGTTCTAGAAAAGTCTAGAAGAGGGAAGAAGTAATGGGGATGGTACAGCCAGAGCAGTTACGGGGGGACAGGGGGAGGTAGAGGAGGAAGTATGGGGTGCCATAAGAAGCATAAAGAGAAAGCTGGTGGAATGCCAACAAGCCTGACTTAGGAAAAGTACTTAGAAAGGTCAGTCTGACAGAATCTGGAGGGGGGATTATCAAACACAGCAAGGTCGGTAACTTAGGGCTAAGGAAGAGAAGAAGGCCAAAGGGAAGAAGGCTCTAGAGATAAGTATAGAGGCATGTGGCTTTCTGCTAGCTTCGGTAAAAGTGTTATTAATGACAGCATTTAACATCCTTTCCTGCCTAGAGGTCATGGGTATGGGTGCTACCTGCCACCCCCCTCCCCCAGAACTGTACCAGGCCTTTTAGGATGTGCAGGAGATGAGTGAGAATGTGGAAGTTTCCTCATTTAACTTGTGCACAAGTTACGTTACATAGTCATGGTGAGAGTGAGCATCCCTGTCTTCTTCCCGACTGTAGGGCAAAATTCTCAGTTTTTCCCCATTAAGGGGGTATTAGCTGTGGGTCTTTGGTATATGGCTTTTATGATGTTGAGAGGTATGTTCCCTCTATCCTTACTTTGTTGAGGGTTGTCATCAAGAATGGGTGTATTATGTCAAATATTTTTTTGAATCTATTAAGAGGATCATATGGTGTTTGTCCTTTCTTTTATTAATGTGGTTGAGACACTCCATTTAGAAATTTGTAGTGGGTAAAATACAGAAATTTGTAGTGGGTAAAATACACAGGATTCTGATGAGTACTTCCTTAAATATAAATAGTTTAAGCAGAGTATGGTAATAAGGTGAGTGAGTTAAGGAGAATGAACCAGAATAGCAAATTCTGTTTTCTGTTTTTTTTTATAGAGAAAAAATCATATCCTAACAGTTTATCTATGCGTAAGGTTTGTTTTCTCAATCACCAACATAATTGTAAAACTTCCTTCAGTATGCTTTCTTACTTTGCATGGTTGGTTCCATTCTCAGATGGCATCAAGATGAATAGCACCCTGGCCCATGTCATGTTCCATCCCTTGCCCATCATGGTTCATCATAAGACTTATTTTACCTTGCATATTATTTATCTGTGTATTTATTTATTGTCTATCTCCCCATTATGGAAGTGTGAGCCTTATAAGAGCTGGATTTATTTTGTTTAACTGCTATAATTCTGGTGTACTGTGGTGTCTGAACTTTAAGTTAATGAATACATAATTATATATATCTCACATAAATTTTTTTGTTGATTTACATGCTATTCATATGTTTTCTTCTCTGGGGCTTTATGAGAACAGTTTGAATCATTGTGATGGCTAATGTATATCTAAGGTAGGAAAGTGCTAGAATAAAGTGCTTCCTACCTCAGTTTCGACAGTGATTATCGTATACCAAAGTGTCTGGGGACAGACCCTCCCTCATATACACAGTTACAAAGAGCCTCAGAACACATTCTGTGATTGAGACCCCTGCTTAGCCAGAGGACAGAGAGGGAAGTTTGGTATAGGATTTTTTGGGAGAGAGATGTTGCCAAGTGGACAGGATTAGAGGGGTTTACCTCCTTTACACTGAGTCTGGTGAACCACACAGAGAACTTGGAACTGGGGTCGAGGCCAATTTAGGCTTGGGGCCCAAGCACCCCAAGGCAGCAGGAGGGAGGTGGCTATATTGGCACTGGCATTGCCCAAGCTTTCTGGGCAAGGGACATGAGAGAAGTTTCCATAGAACACACCTGAACAAGTGGAAGAGATTCAGGTTGGACCTTCTTCAATAGCATCTGCTTTGAGATAGGGCCAGAGCAACCAGAAGTGGGAGGTGACACAGGACTCCCTAAGGCTGTGGAAGGAGTCATGAGTGATCACACAGTATAGAAATGCTTTTGCTTCTCTGCTGAGGTCCTCAGTGACAGGACTTTCCAAAGGCTCCCACAAGAGAAATGGTGAGCTTAATCACCTGCCACATCCACAGGGTTCAAAGAAACCTGGCCAAGGAACAATCCAGCCTCCTGTCCTTCTGTGTCCACAGCTTTGGCCTGGTTGCGGTTACATCACAACTACTATTTGGGGGAACAGGGAGAGAAGAGAGACTGCCCACCTCCCCCCTTTTAAAAGACAGGCAGCTTCTGAGTACAGAACTTAGTGTGGGGTTGTGATGGCAACATCAAGGAGAAACTGACCTTTATTTAGTGATTTTGCCTGGAACTTATTCCAGTTAGAGAACTAAAACAGAAACATTATTTTGTAATGTAAAGTGACCCCAGGACTATCAGTATAAAAAGGTGAGCAGAAAAATCATAGAATTTACCCAAATTCCATCCCAAGGCAAAGAAAGATTAGTTGCATGAAATATTTCCCCCTACTATTCTTTTAAAAAAATGTGTCTTGATATGTCACTAATCAGGCTTTTAAAAACTTCCTAGTTATATTGTTTTCTAATATTTCTGTAGATATTTTAAAAATAAATTTGCCATGAGTATTAGAGCAATGTTGTAGATAGTGTTGTAGGCTGATCAGTCACTCAAAAAGCCCTGTTCTCTTGCTAGAACCTTCTGTTAGAGAGGCTTGGTTTTCCCTGCCTTCTTTGTAGCTCAGGGTGGCCAATGAGAGAGAAATAGAAGTCTTCTGGGAAAATTCTTGTTTCTCTGCTAAAGAAGGTAGAATTCTTTTCTGCCCTCCCCCCACCTTCCTCCTACATTAAGAACAGATGTATTAGAGCTGTATGAGCCATTTTCTGACAAGGAGAGAGAGTCTCAAAACATCACTGGGAAGCAGGTCTTGATATTGTCAAAGAATGGTGAGAAAAACAAACCCTTATCATTTTAGCTACTGCTAGTCAGGTAATTAGTTACTTGTGGTCCAAAGCATTTTGAACAGAACCCAAAACAAAACAAAACCTCGTTGACCGATGTTGGGAGTGAAGATACCATTGACTTAAATGCAGTCATTAATTCAACTCTCAAACATCTTAGCAACATTTATCGAATGTTACTTTGTACTGGGCCCTTGAGGTACAAAGAGAAATGTAATAAAATAATAATAAAAATGTGATACATCGGGGCACCTGGGTGGCTCAGTGGGTTAAGCCTCTGCCTTTGGCTCAGGTCATGATCTCAGGGTCCTGGGATCGAGCCCCGAATTGGGCTCCCTGCTTGGCGGGGAGCCTGCTTCCCTCTCTCTCTCTGCCGCCTCTCTGCCTACTTGTGATCTCTCTCTGTGTCAAATAGATAAATATAATCTTTTTTTTTTTTTTAAGATTTTATTTATTTGTTAGAGAGAGAGCAAGTGAGCACAGGCAGACAGAGAGGCAGGCAGAGGTAGAAGCAGGCTCCCTGCCGAGCAAGGAGCCCGATGCGGGACTCGATCCCAGGACGCCGGGACCATGACCTGAGCCGAAGGCAGCCGCTTAACCAACTGAGCCACCCAGGCGTCCCTAGATAAATATAATCTTTAAAAAAATGTGATACATGCTTTCATACCAATAGTGACTATACGAGGTACACAGTAGATAGAAAGAATCAGCCCAGAAGACTCAGGGAGAGCTGGGACAAGTGGTCATTCTTGGATGAGGACCTAGGGATTTATCAGATGGAAAGTGATGGGAAGGGGACTGCAAGCAGGTGAGGATAATGCAGGGTACATGTGCGAACTAGGCAATGTGAAGTGATTGTATTCTGTGAATATTACAGTTTAATATTAATAGTACGGGGGCTCTGGAGTTGGACTACAGATCCTGGCTTTCCTATTGGCTCTCCCACTGTTAGCTTTGGAACTATAAGTAATACATTTAGTTTCATTTTCTTTATCTGAAAATGAAGGGTTTATGTACTTTGTGGGGTTATTGGGAAGACCCAATGGGTTAAATCAGTAAGGGTTTTAGTAGGTGCCTGGCACATTGTAAATATTCATTAAGGGTTTATTATTATTATACATATTACTATAAACTGGTCATGGAGACAGACAGTGGGGTGGCCTCAGAAGAATCTGAGAAGGTCGACCAGAGGGCTTGGTTGTGATGGGTCTTCTGAGTCATGCATAATAACTTGAGCTTGATCCTACAGTCACCAGGAAATTCTTGCAGGTTCTGGAGCACAGAGGTCAACAAGGACTAACTAGTTGTCAAATCCTACGGGCAATTTACCTATGTGATGCTGGGCACTGCTGACTCCTTTCTTGAAGGTTTTTACTTGACCTCACAGATACCATTTTTTTCGTTTTTTTTTTTTTTTTTTTCCTGTTCTAACTCTTGTCTCCTTCCAAGTCATCTTCTGTCCTGCCACCTGAGGAATCGATATAGTGTAATTATGATCACCTGACCGGATTAAAATCTGAAAGTGGCTCCTATGTAACTCCGGATGTAAAATAAAGAAGACTTCATGACCATATTCCTACAGACTGCTCTCAGATAATGCTCCCTGTACTTTTATATGAATCCTACCCTTTGATCCTATCATGTGGAGCTACTTGAAATTCCTCAGCTTTATTGCTTTTTTTTTTTTTTTTTGGACTCCATGATATTGTAGGTGCTATTAGTGCTCCCTGAGAGATTTTTTTTTTTTCCTTTTTTTGTTTGGCTTATGATTTTTACTCAATTTTTAGAATTTCAGTGACCTAAAGCATGCCCACAATATCCTCAGCTTTTTATTCTCAAGTTTAACAGCCTTGTGCTGACTCATTAAACAAAGGAATAATGATTTGTCATTCTTTTGTCTTTATATAACTGGTGAACATTCTCCAGAAGGGACTAATTTATTGTTTCCCTCTGATCAAAGACATGCTATTAGGCACATTCCATTTCATAAAATCATGTTTCAGGGAAAATTAACTTTCAGCCTTGAGCTACGCTTCCAAATGGCAGTCCACATGGTGAGAATGAACTAGAATAAAGAAAGCCCGTTACTATTTAAGAATTTTTACATTGGATTGGACTTCTGCTTTGGTTGTTATCCTGGGTAGAGTTTTCAGTTCCTAAGATGAGTCATTTGAGGGACTAAATGGGATTGGATAATTTTTATGATCTAGGAGTAATGGAGAAGCTAAGGCCCAAGCCATACTGGTTCTGTCATCCAGGAAAAGGGAAAGAAAGAAGCACCAGGGCAAATTAAAACAGGACTCCTGAGAACGAATAACATTGTTTTGTGCTTTTATCCAGCTGAGTCCGGCTTGTGCAAAAAAAATTTTATTTTACTCATCTCTACAACTGAAATAGGCTCAAAGGGTGGTCACATGACTCAATTTTTTTTTTTTTTTAAATGGAGTCTGAACTCATTCATTCTAAAAGAAGAGACTAAAGTTTTGGCTTCTTGCTGTTCTGCATTTTATAATATGCTCCTACAAAATAAGTTAAGGCTCAGATACACATTTATTAGAATATCATTTTTGCAAATTTCTTTCTCATCTTAAATAGTGGTGAAAGTTCATGAGCAAAGATATTTATTGGTTTGTGCACTTTTGAAAAATTAAAGTATCCTTGTAAATATCAATAGGGTTGAATAGCCTAAGGTATTTCTTCTCAGTGGAAAATTAGGCAGTTATTAGAAATATAGTTTATAAAGTGATAAAAATGTTGAAAAACATTATGTACTCAGCATTATTGTAATCATATGACAATGGATAGAAATGTTGTTTGCATTGAGGTGTTAGAATTGTGTGTAATGTTTGAGCTTCTATCTACTTTTCCTTATTTTCCAGATATTTTTTCATTCCCTTTTTTCTCCCTTCCTTTTGGCCCCACTTCCTTTAGTTCGTTCATTCCTTCCTTCCTTCCTTAGCTCAATCCTTCCTTCCTTTCCTCCTATTTATTGAACGTCTCTTCTGTGTTAGGACCTCTTTCAGGATCTGGGAAGCCATCAGCAAGCAGGGAAGACATTAATTTCAACTTTGCTTTTGCCACCTGTTGGGGAATATGTTAGGGAGGAGGGAGGTTAGAGGAGGGGCAACAAGTGGATGGGGATGGTACTAAATCCAGGTCAAAGATGCACATGGACTGCAACAGTTGCTCTGTCCCCCTTTCTTCTCATATAACCTCTTTCAGGATAACTTCATTTTCCTGTTTCACTCAGGTCTTTTCTCAAATGTCAGTTCTTAGAAAGGAGTTACAGGACCATCTTAGTTCTTTTCCTCTCTTACCTTGTCCTGCCTCAATTCCCTCACCCTACTTTGAAATAGTACTTATCCCTACTTGGCTGACATCATAGGATGAATTTATATATTATTTGTCTATTTGTTTATTGTTGTCTTCCTTCCCTAGGATGCAAGCTTGAGATGGGGACTTTGTTTTGTTCATTGTCATTTAGAAATGTGTCCTTCTAGGAAATAAGAGAGGTTTAATAAATATTATCTGAGTGATTAAGCAAATGACTTCTAAACTTATATCCTTATTGTTGACATCTCTTTTGAGTTCCAGATTTATTTGTATTTCCTATGCGGACTAACCCTTTAAAGTGTATCCTGAATATACTTTGAACTCCAGATGTTCCAAGGTATTTATGATCAGTCATGTTTTCCAGCCAAATCTGCTTCACTTCTTGTGAAAATCTTCCCATTAAGATCAGTTCTTTCTCTCAAGGCTTTATCTCTGCACCACGTGTGTGTCTGCCCCCTAGGAGAGAGCATTAAGGAGCGCAGGTAGACCTGGGGCTTATCAAAGGATTTTAGGTGTGGAGAATTTGTCCCAGGTGAGTTGTGCTGTGACACTATAGCAGAGGAGTGAGAGCTCATTCTTTCTACTTGCTGATATTCTAATGCATTTACATGTATGGTCTTGTCTGACTGGAACAGTAAATATTTGTCCGTTAGGGTTTTCTGGCCTAACCTTATATTGAATTAGCTATTCTCTAATTGAGCTTACTTGTTCCAAGTAGGGAAAGAGCTGCATGGTTTACAGACTTTCCCTTCTAAATATGGTTATAGAAAGGGATGGAATAGCTGCATGGGTACTCTATTATTACTGATAGTGAGTTCTGAGTAATATTTTTTTGTGGAAGAGGGGGAGAAGTGGTAATTGTGATAATTGAAAGGGATAATTGAGAAGCAGTAATTAATACAATTTTTTGCACCAACGATAAAATTTAATTCTTTTCTGGATATTTAATCAGGAAGACCCAAGTTTACTTGTTCAGGACATAGCCTTTGAATTGTCTTAATAGAGGTTGCCCCCCACCCCGCCTTTTCCCAATTTGTCTCATCTATACCTATGAGAAATATGCCTGAGGAAAAGACTGATATTTTCTGAAGCTTCATTCAGCTTCGTACACTTTCAAATTACAAGGCAACGTTAGTTACTCTTGGGTGACTCCATCAACTTTTAAGACTCGTTTCTGATTTCAAGGAGCTTGCAGGTGTGATGGGAAAACACAGGCTACCAACAGTAAAAGCTAATGTTGCCAAAATAAGCTCCATCTATTTTAACATGTCACAAAGTATGTTCATGTGCATAATCATATATTACCGTCTTATTGGCACTCCTTCCTCTAGCAAACTGAACCACTGATCCTACTTTTGTGTCTTAGAAACAAAAGGGAAACCGTGAAAGGCACTTGTGTTCTGCAATCACCACGTTTCCCGCTGTGCCTAAGAGGCCACCATAAATCTTACCCAATTGGAGATGCTTCTAGAGATTAAGTGTTTAGAGGCGAAGGAGACGTAGGCCCTAGGAATGTCTAGTTCTGCATTTCTCGGTACTGTTGAACTCCACCAGCGAAAATACACGACTTCCTTCCAAGTGGGTTCCGCATACACAATTAAGTGTTGCATGTCCTCGCTCCTGGGGCGTTTGCAGACGCCGGCGGCGCGGGCGGGGCGGTGCCTCTTGGGCGGGGCGGGGCCTTTTGGGCGGGGCGGGGCCTCTTGGGCGGGGCGGGGCCTTTTGGGCGGGGTAGGGCCTGCAGGCGCTCGCCGCTAACGGTCCGGGAGGGCGGGCGCGTGCCCGCGGACGACGCCTCCAGGGGCCCGGGCGGCCGGGAGCGCGCCGCCGCTGCAGGCCCTCGCCCCGCCCCCGAGGACCCGGCTTCCTCTAGCCTTTCCAGCTCGGCTCGTGCGGTCGTTCCCGGGGCTGCAGCTGAGCCCGGCCGGGGCGGCGCCCGCCTGCGCCATGAGGATCCCGCGCTGCGGGCCCGCGCCGGGCCTCTCGGTGCGGCGGCGGCGGCCGTGAGTAGGCGCGGCGCGCTGGGGCGGACGGGGGCCCGAGCTCGGCGAGGACGCTCGCGATGGGGGACAGGTAACCCAGCCCGGGCCGGGCCGAGCCCAGGGCCGCGAGGCTCCCCGCCACTGGGACTCCGGGCGGGAGGGTCCCCACGTGGCCCCCACTGAAAGTCCTTTTGCCTCTTGCATAGGTGGCTCCGGGTGACCGTCCTCCCCGGCTGCGTGGGCTGCAGGACCGTGGCCGTTCAGGCGTCCTGGACCGTGCGCGACATCAAGGAGCGCATCTTGGCCGAGACGGGCTTCCCGGTGTCGGAGCAGCGGCTGTGGCTCGGCGGAAGGGAGGTACGGCTCGCCGGGTCCTTCTCCTCGGTAGGACGACGGGCCCGCCTCCGTGCTCCGGGTTGTAGCTCGTCCACTAACTGTTTATCAGTAGGCTGGAGGGGAGGGAAACGGAGCGGGTTTTATTCTTAGGCCTTGGAAGGCAGACACTCGGTTAATGGTTACCCTGGAAAGAATGCTTTGTAAATAACAGGCACAAAATCATGTATTTTCTCTTCGTTAGTTGTAATTTTAATTGATGTACCGTTTCAACATTTGTGTCACCCTGCCCCCTGCCCGCCTTTTTATATGAATCTTCACTTCCTGAAACTAAGATAATTTTTCGATGGGCATTAGAGGGTTTTAACCATTACTCACGTTTTTCCTAATTGTGTTGTACATTTAGCTGGAATAATTTTCACTTTTAATGTCTTAGAGGTTTCCCCTCAGTTTTGAATCATAGAAATTTAGGGCTCAGAGGATCTTCAGATTATATGATAGAAGCTGTTAGTTTGAGGAATACATTCTCATTAAAACTTCTGAACTGCAAATGAATGAGATCAAAACTTTGGAAGATGGCAGTATTTCATATTGTTATATATATCCTTTAAGGATAGTGAAAAAACTTAATTTTCTCAAAGGAGGAGTTAAATGGAAGCATTTTACTGAAAATTAATTTGTTCTTTGATCCCAAAAATTTCACTTTTTTTAAAAAAAGATTTTATTTATTTATTTGACAGAGAGAGATCACAAGTAGTTAGAGAGGCAGACAGAGAGAGAGAGAGAGGAGGAAGCAGGCTCCCTGCCGAGCAGAGAGCCGGATACGGGACTGGATTCCAGGACCCTGAGATCATGACCCGAGCTGAAGGCAGAGGCTTAACCCACTGAGCCACCCGGGCGCCCCAATTTCTTCACTTTTTATGTGATCAAAGATCATTTCCAGGATTTAAAAGAGATAAAATGTTAAACAAATATGTAAGGAACACTGAGCCATTCAGAATGACATTTCAAGCATTGGATTTGTACCCAATACAGACATTTGTGAAGTACTTGATAACCTATGATTTTTAATTTCTCAGTGTAATCTTGACCTTCTTTGTACCTGTGTCCATGTCATGGTCTCTTGACCACTTAGACACAGATTTCCAGTTAAACTGCTCTGATATTCCTCCACAGCTCAGCCCTCCTCACCAGCTCCCCAAGGTGTTTGGTGGTCTGCAGATAGTGACTTGACGACTTTGGACAGAATTGAGGAGCAAAGCTTGTTATTCTTACCTTTTTTTCTGGGTCCGTCTCTGTCTCTTAGCCTTCCTATGTGTACTCTTCTGGTTCTATACCCCCTTCTTTGGTTACTCCTCAGGGTCTGCCTTGTCATCTTGTCCCTTACATGTGGTCCTGCCAGGAGGCTCAGTTGTGGCTCAGTCTTGCCATTAGAAGTGTTTTTGGAGGTGTCTGTGCAAAATATTGATAATGGATGGTGAATGTGGCTCTGGGGCATAGAATGTTCAGATTGGGTGGGTGGGTAGGTGGGGGTCTGGTTAGGAAACTTGTGTTTTCCTGAGCTGGGGAGGTTCTAGACTATGACTCACTGTAGAGGTGAAACTGGAAGGAAAAGGTATACAAGAGACTTTGTAAAAGTATGATTATAGCTGTTTGATACCGAATGGCAGTGCGTGTGTGTATGCTTGTGTGTATGTGTGCAGTGTAATGAGGTAGATGTAGAATAAGACAGAAGGTCTTGCCAAGGATGTTCACAAGCCTTGAGTCAGATCCAGAAATAATAGAATTCTAAATATGTCAGGGTAGGCAGGAAACAAAAGCTGTTGAGGAGGACTCCTTGTCACTCACTGGTTTTGGTTGGTACTGGATGTAGTAAGCAGTAGACAGTCCTTTGTCTTTCTGGGTCATCTGCCATCCTCTTTCTCCTTATCTCTCATTTGTTTCCCTGTCCTGGAAGTGGAATTTTTAAGTTCTTCACATTACCTCCTGTCTCATGAAGAGACTGAAGCTATTCATTATAGCTGTGTATCTTCCTGATCCTTTTTCCTCTTGTACCAAATGTGGTTGAGCCTCAAATCAAGAGGTTTGAAGTATCTCTTAATTGATTAAAAATGTCCTTTTTGTCAACCCTTGAATCTTAGAACCTCCTTGTGCCTTGACCACTGAACAAAGGAAGAAGTGTCTGGAGGTCCAGTTGTAATTAATATTGTATTGTTTGCATAGTAATTTGGAAAGAGTTATTGTTCCATAGTAAATGAAAATGAGCATCTCTGCTCTGAGGTTTTTGAGGAAGGTTGAGGCTGGCGTGAACACAGATCCAGATGTACAAATCATTTTACAATCTCTGTGTTTTAAAATATATTTATAAAGACTGAAATGGACAACTTTTAAGAGTTCATTGCCTCTGGAGATGAATAGGACCAGTGTTATTTTGCTCAGTTGGAGTGATTTTGGGTCTAGGAAGGAGAGAGGTCGAAGCAAACTCCCTTAATCTTGGCAGACTCAGGAGGAGAAAACTGATAGCACTACGGGTCACTTATCTTTGCCACTTGATTTCTTTGGAAGAATCACTTCCCTGTAGATAGGTCACTGATTACAGTCCACCAAAAACATTCACAATCAGACTCACATAGTGGGTTACATATGTTTTTACTAACATGATTCAACTCTGTGTCTTACTTTTCAAATGTCCTTTAAGACCTGCAAACTTCTTCCTGCATTAAAAGTTTCCTGCCTGCCTGCCTTTCTTCCTTCAGATGTACCTTGGCTATTACTAAGTTGGACCAGTAATCCTTGGCTTATGCTTGGCTCTCTTTTAGTAATTGGTTAATTAACTAACAATAGAATGAACAACCAAATGACATCATCCAACTGGAGAGTGAGAACACTGTTGACAGTTTATATTTACCTCTGTGCTTCTCCTCCCCAGCCTGTGTGCTTGTCTTTTTTCCCTTACCCCTTCATGTTTCTTATTTTGTTGCCTGTTTTTGTAGTTTTTTTAATAGTTTTATCATGAGTGTGCATATATGTGTTTATATAAGGTACACCTATGTACATACATATATATGTGTATATCTGTAACCTAAATAACCTGAGTGATATACTGTCTACTTTTATTATGAACTTTATAAGAAGCTTGTTATTCCATATGTAGTAACCCAGAATTAGCTTTTTTTGCTTGATATTAGGTTATGAATATTCACCCAGAGTTATGTGCAGTTTAGTTAATCCAGTTTTCTTTGCTATATGATATGCCACTGTATCAATATGTAATAGAATTGGATTGTTTCTAAAATTTTTGTGGTTAACAACACAAAATAACTACTATTCTTATCCATATGTCCTGTGCAGGGAGTTTTTTTCTTTACGATTCAGTGGGAATGTGTATATGAAAGTGCTTAATAAGCTGGAAACTGTCACAATGTACTCAGATTTATATTTTGGAAATGGGGACTAGAATGATGATACATAGAAAGTAAGGAGACCAGAAGAGAGATTATTATAAAAAATCCAGAAATATAAGCAGTCTGAGCAATTGGAAATGGGAAAAGAACTAGTTCTGAGAGAGATGGGGGATGGACTTGCTGGAAACTGGAGGGTAATTGGTAAAACATGTGGTTTGCAGAGAGAACTTCTCCCCATGGTTCCCTCTAAAGTAAACTGGTAGAAGGTGCCACTTTTAATTAAAATACAAAGTAAAAGATGAGGGTTAAGGGTTTGGAAGGAAATCCAGTGAGGTCACTTTTGACAGGTTGAGCTTTAGGAACCTTGAAGGATATCAGGGCGGGATGGGTGGTAGATAGTTGGAAATACTGAATTTTTGATTCAGTAAATGATGTCATTCACACCCTGTTGAGTGTGAGTTATGAAGTTTGATTATTCCGGTGGGCTTTTGAGTAATGTATTGCAGACCATTGACCTGTAAGAGGTCATTCCATAGTAGTACTTGAGTGGACCGCTGGGGAGAAGGTTGATCTGGCTTTGGCTTCTGAGTGGTACACTTTGGAAATACAAAGAGAATGATTTTGTTTATTTTAATGATCCTGATTCTTCATAAAACATTTAAGTTATTTTAAAGCAGACCTTTATTTGTAATTATTTAAGGAAAAATTCTTTAGGTTTAAGTTAAAATCCTTTAGGTTAAGAAAAGTCCTTTAAGTTAAATAAAATTATTGACTTAATTTCTGTTTTTTGAAATATTCACTTCCTCAGAGCAACTTATTTCCTGATAAGAATGGTTCACAAGCATTATTTAAGTGAAAAAAAAAATCGAGATAGTTCGAATGTACAGTTTTAGGAACAATATGGCTTTTCATACATTTTCTTTTCTTTTTTTTTTCAGTTACCTGACTGGATCAAGATCGGAGATCTGACTTTGAAAAACTGTCATCTTTTTGTAAACCTTCAATCAAAAGGCTTGAAAGGGGGAGGTATTACATTGACTTTACCAGGAGCATATGCCATTTTTAGTTGCATAAAGATTATATTTTGAAAGTGAAATGAAAGTATATTCCACGGAATGGGATGAGGGGCTATCCAGGCCAGAGGAAAGCAAGGGCAAATGGAAATGGTGAATTATAAGAATGTGTAGGGTATCAGGCCCTGTGGAGCAGAGTCCTACTGGGGCATGGTCCTGGTAGGCGCTCTGCCAAAATGATGTTGATAAATTTGTAGTGATGATTTCATTGTTTTAAGCCAGAGTTCTTTTTTAATCATATACAGTTTTTTGTTGTTTTTTTTTTTTCCTGTGCATCTGGAAGTTAACTTTTCTTTCCCCATCCTCTCTATACTTGCCTGTAACCACCTCTCTGAAGGCAAGGGGGTCAGTCAGTTCTAAGAATCTCTTGGTTAGGAAATGCCTAAGGCTATTTGAATGGACCATCACTGGGACATTGACTATGCCAATCTCAGAATAATCAGAACATCATTTGAGTCTGAGAATATTAACAATGTCATAATAGACATCACTATCTCTGGCTTATTGAGTGGCAAAGTACCCACAAAATGATGCCATTTATTTCATTTGCTTTGGAAACTGGCAATAATTCTTGCCCTCACCCCTCTTGCTTTTTATTTTTGAATTAATAATCTTCTGTGATATGTAGTCTGTTTTTGAACGTTTTTAAAATCTGAGTTTTGTAGTTCAATTAAGTCTTGAGATTCAGTAAATTGAATCTGCTTTGCTTTTGCTGAATCTGATTTAGTCAGGTAGATTTTCCTACGTGAGTGCTGGCGTGAAATGTATGAAGTTATAGCTTGTATAATTTTACTGTCTTGGAACCAAATAACCCATTGGTAATAGTTATGGGATTTTTCTTTCTAAATCTTTTTTTTTTTTAAGATTTTATTTATTTATTTGACAGAGATCACAGTAGACAGAGAGAGAGGAAGGGAAGCAGGCTCCCCACTGAGCAGAGAACCCCACGTGGGGCTCGATCCCAGGACACCGAGATCGTGACCTGAGCAGAAGGCAGAGGCTTTAACCCACTGAGCCACCCACGTGCCCCTCTAAATCATTTTTTAAATGTGTTCTCTGTTTTAGGTCGATTTGGTCAGACAACACCACCACTTGTTGACTTTCTCAAGGACATTTTAAGAAGGTATCCAGAAGGAGGACAGATTCTTAAGGTAGGGTGTGTGTTGTGTACATATGTGAATTTACTTTGATAAAAATGAGAGACTGTGGACTCCAAGAAACAAACTGAGGGTTTTAGAGGGGAGAGGAGTAGGGATTAGGTTGGCCCAGAGGACACATACTGCGTGGAGCACTGGGTGTTATATGTAAACAATGAATCATGGAGCACTACATCAAGAACTAGACGTACTGTATGGTGACTACTATAACATAATAAAAAGTAATAATCATAACAAAATAAAAAAAATGAGATGGAGTAAAATGAGTTGGAAATTCTAGCATCATTTAACTTTTTAAAACATTTTGTCTAGATCTGAATAGAGTATTTATTTCCCTTTGTGCCTGCAGTGCATATGCTGGATGGGATGGGTTGAAAATGCAGCCATTGTAAATACATGAGGTTTCAGAGGCAGAGGAACCCACTAAGTTGTTGTGTGCTGTGATCAAGCACAGTGTTGCTCTAGGAACACTCTTTTTGTCATTTTATGTCAGTGTATAATGTAATCTTGTAAATGTTATGCGAAACATCTTGCAGATGTTTATAAACCAGCTGGTTGACCAGAGAAACGAAATAATGCAAAACCCACATTCAGGGGCTGTGAACACATTTGACCCCTGGACTGAGAGGTTTGCCTTTTAGGAGAATTTATTTCATAGTATAATGATTTTAGTTATTTGTTTCTATTTACAATGTATTCTTTTAGTTTGAATATACTCATTGAAAACCAAAAGAACCCAGAAACCTGAACAACCACAAAAAAAAAGCAATAGTAGAAGATACAGCAAAAATTAGATTTTTTGTTTAGCCTAATCAGGAAACTCCCTAATTAACTGTAAGAATAGATTAACTGTCATGCATTTTCTTTTCTTCTCATTAATTTATTTAGTGTTTATTGCCTTTAACATCTTTGCTCTCGTTATATTTTCTAGTTTGGGTGCTAAGTTTTTAGAGAGTAAGGATTTGGTGTATTTAGTTGAATTTAGTCATACTCAGATAGGCGCTGATTAGGGGGATTTATTTTTTAATCTTTTTCATTGTTTTTATTATTTATTTATTTATTGGCTTCGGGAGTAGAATTTACTGATTCATCCCTTACATGTAACATCCAGTGCTCATCATAACAAGTGCCCACCCTTCTTAATACCTACCACCCATTTAGCCCATCCCCCCCACCCACTTCCCTCTATCAACCTTGTTCTCTGTCATGAATAAACTTTTATGGTTTGTTTCCTTTTTTTCCCCTTCCAGCACATTCATCTGTTTTGTTTCCCAGATTCCACATATGAGTGAAGTCATATGGTATTTGTCTTTCTCTGCCCGACTTCTTTTGCTTAGCATAATACATTCTAGCTCCATGCATGTTGTTGCACATGGCAAGATTTCATTCTTTTTGATGGCTGAGTAATATTCCATCGTATGTATATACCACATTTTCTTTATCCATTCATTAGTCAGTGGACACTTGGACTCTTTCCATAGCTTGGCTATTGTCAATAATGCTGCTATAAACATTGCAGTGCATGTATCCCTTCAAATGTGTATTTTTGGATACTTTGGGTGAATACCTAGTAGTGCTATTGCTAGATAGTAGGGTAACTCTATTTTTAACTTTTTTAAGGAACCCCCATACTGTTTTCCAGACTGGCTGCGCCAGTTTGCATTCCCACCAACAGTGTTCCCCTTTCTCATCCTTGCCAACATCTGTTGTTTCCTCTGGCGTGAGGTGGTGTACCTTTGTGGTTTTGATTTGTATTTCCGTGATGATGAGTGATGTGGAGCATGTTTTCCTGTGTCTGTTAGCCATCTGGATGTCTTCTTGGGAAAGTGTCTATTCGTGCCTTCTGTGCGTTTCTTAACTGGATTATTTGTTTTTTGGGTGTTGAGTTTGGTAAGTTCTTTATAGATATTGGATACTAAACCTTTATCTGATATGTCATTTGCAAATATCTTCTCCCATTCCATAGGCTACCTTTTCGTTTTGCTGATTGTTTCCTTTGCTGTGCAGCTTTTTATCTTGGTGAAATCCCAGTAGTTCATTTTTGCTTTTGTTTCCCTTTCCTTTGGCAGCATGTCTAGTAAGAAGTTGCTACCGCTAAGATCAAAGAGGTTACTGCCTATGTTCTCTGCCAGGGTTCTGATGGTTTCCTGTCTCACTTTTAGGTCTTTCATCCATTTTGAATTTATTTTTGGGTATGGTGTAAGAAAGTGTCCCAGCTTCATTCTTCTGCATGTTGCTGTCCAGTTTTTCCAATACTATTTGTTGAAGTGATTGTCTTTTTTCCATTGGACATTCTTTCCTGTTTTGTCAAAGATTAGTTGGCAGTATAGCTGTGGGTCTGTTTCTGTGTTTTCTATTCTGTTCTATTGATCACTGTGTCTTTTCTTGTGCCAGTACCATACTCTCTTGATGACTCCAGCTTTGTAATAGAGCTTGAAGTTTGGAATTGTGATGCTTCCAGCTCTGGTTTTCTTTTTCCAACATTACTTTGGCTATTTGGGGTCTTGTCTGGTTCCATACAAATTTTGGAATTGTTTATTGTAGCTCTGTGAAAAATGATGATGGTGGGGTGCCTGGGTGGCTCAGTCAGTTGAGCATCCGACTCTCGGTTTTAGCTCAAAACATCTCAGGTTTGTGAGATCAAGCCCTATGTTGGGCTCTGAGCTCAAAGGGGAATCTGCCTGTGTTTCTCTCCTTCTCCCTATTCATATGAGCACACACTCTTTCTAAAATAAATAAACTTTAAAAAAATGCTGGTGATATTTTGTTAGGGATTGCATTGAATGTGTAGATTGCTTTGGGTGGTATTCACATTTTAACAACATTCTTCCAACCCACAAGCATGGAATTTTTTTCCCATTTTTTTGTGTTCTCGTAAGTTTCATTCATAAGTGTTCTATAGTTTTCAGAGTACGGATCTTTTACCTCTTTGGTTAGATTTACTCCTAGTATCATGGTTTTTGGTGCAATTATATGTATAATTGATTCCTTGATTTCTTTTTCTGCTGCTTTATTATTGTTGTATAGAAATGCAAGTGACTTCCTTACATTGATTTTATAACCTGTGCCTTTGCTGAGTTCATGTATTAGTTCTAGCAATTTTTTGGTGGAGTCTTTCAGGTTTTCTTTTTTTAAAGATTTATTTATTTATTTATTTGACAGACAGAGATCACAAATAGGCAGAAAGGCAGGCAGAGAGAGCGGAGGAAGCAGGTTTCCTGCTGAGCAGAGAGCCCAAGATGCGGGGCTCAATCCCAGGACCCTGGGATTGTGACCAGAGCCGAAGGCAGAGGCCTTAACCCACCGAGCCATCCAGGCTTCCCTCTTTCGCATTTTCTATATAGTATATCATGCTGACTGTAAATAGTGAAAGCTTGACTTCTTCCTTGCCAATTTGGATGTCTTTTATTTCTTTGTGTTTTCTGATTGCTGAGGCTGAGACTTCCAGTACTGTATTAAACAGTAATGGTGAGAGGGGCCATCCTTGTCTTGTTCCTCACCATAGGGAAAAGCTCTCAGTTTTTCCCCCGCAAGAGTGATTTTAGCTGTGGGTCTTTTGTGTATCATAAATGATATTGATATTGAGGTATATTCTATCTATCCCTACTTTTTTGAGGGTTTTTATCAAGAATGGGTACTGTATTTTGTCAGATGCGTTTTCTTCATCAATTGAGAGTACCGTATGGTTCTTATCTTTTCTTTATTAATGTGGTTTATCATGTGGCTTCATTTGCAGATATTGAACCACTCCTGCAGTCCAGGAATAAATCCCACTTGATTATGATGAATAATTCTTTTAATGTACTGTTGGATCCTATTAGCTAGTGTCTTCTTGAGAATTTTTACATCTCTGTTCATCAGGGACGTTAACCTGTAATTCTTTTTTTTAATGGGGTCTTTGTCTGATTTTAATCAAAGTAATGCTGGCCTCAGAGTTTGGAAGTTTTCCTTCCATTTCTCTTTTTTGGAACAGTTAAAAAACAATAGGTATTAACTCTTCTTTGAATGTCTGAGAATTCCCCTGGGAAGCCATCTGGCCCTGGACTTTTGTTTGTTGGGAGATTTTTGATTACTGATTCAATTTCTTTGCTGGTCTGCTCAAATTTTCTGTTCCTTCCAGTTTAGGTTTGGTAGTTTGTATGTGTCTAAGAATATGTCTATTTCTTCTAGATTGCTGAGTTAGTTGGCATATACTTTTTCATAATCTGATAGTTTGTATTTCTGTGGTGTGAGTTCTGATCTCTCCTCTTTCATTTGTGGTTTTACGTATTTGGGTCCTTTCTTTTCTTTTTGATAAGTCTGGCTAGGTGTTTATTAATTTTATTAATTCTTTGAAAGAACTAGGTCTTAGTTTTATTGATCTTCTGGTTTTTTGTTTGTTTGTTTCTATATCATTTATTTCTGCTTTAACCTTTATTACTTCTCTTCTTCTGCTGGCTTTAGGCTATCTTTGCTGTTCTTTTCTACCTCCTTAAGGTTTAAGGTTATGTTGTATGAGACTTTTCTTGCTTCTTGAAGTAGTCCTGTATTGCAATTTACTTCCCTTTTAGGATTACCTTTGCTATATCCCAAAGGTTCTGGACTGTTGTCATTTTATTTTCATTTGCTTTTGTGTATTTTTTAATTTCTTTTTTAATTTCCTGGTTAACTCATTCATTCTTTAGTGGGATGTTCTTTAATCTCCATGTATTTGTGGTCTTTCCAAATTTTTTCTTATGGCTGACTTCAAGTTTCATAGCATTGTGTTCTGAAAAAATGCATGGTATGATCTCAGTCTTTTTCTACTGGTTGTGGCCTGATTTGTGACCCAGTATGTGATCTATTCTGGAAAATGTTCCATGTGCACTTGAAGAGAATGTGTGTTCTGCTGCTTTAGGATGAAATATTTGGAATATAGCTGTTAAGTCCAATTGGTCCAATGTGTCATTCAAAGACATTGTTTCCTTATTGATTTTCTGCTTAGATGATCTGTTTATTGATGTCAGTGGGGTGCTAAAGTCCCCTTACTGTTACTGTATTATTATCAGTGATTTCCTTTATATTTGTTATTAAATGATTTATATGTTTGGGTATTCCCCAAGTTGAGGGTATAAATATTTAGTTGTTGATCTTCTTGATGCATAGGCCTCTTAGTTAGGATATAATGCCCTTCTTCATTTCTTGTTACAGTCTTTGGTTTAAAATCTCTTTTTTCTGATATAAGTATGTCTTTTGTGGCTTTCTTTTGGCAGCTGTTAGCATGATAGATGCTTCTCCACCCCTTCATTTTCAATCTGTAGGTGTCTTT
The DNA here is from genome assembly GCA_003697995.1 of Taxidea taxus jeffersonii. Taxonomy (NCBI): domain Eukaryota; kingdom Metazoa; phylum Chordata; class Mammalia; order Carnivora; family Mustelidae; genus Taxidea; species Taxidea taxus. The sequence goes on along the minus strand of RCUC01143476.1, from coordinate 4,392 downwards.
AGGTACAAAAGGAGTCTCTTGTAGGTTTTGCTGTTGGCATTGCTATAGGATCAGTATAAGCTCTCCTTACTTCTTGTCTGTCCTCGCCCCTCTCTCCCCTCATTTAGGGTGAATAATACAGGATAAATTATTGTGTTTTAAAGACCCATCCATTTAAAATGTAGCCACTTGATTTGGTTTGGTTTAAGTCAGCTTTTCCAGGCAGTTGTTGTCTGTTGACTTTTCCTTACTTTATACAAGGTTCAGAATAAACAGGAGATATCTTGAGTTCAAGTTTGATGATTATGGTGTTGGCTGTAAGAGTTGGCCTCTTATTTCAGAGACTGGCACTCCCTTCAAATGGACCAGAGCCTAGCCTGTTCTTGATAGGCATGCCAAAGTGATTGGGGTTGTTGAGACTAAGGATTTTTTTTGTGGCTACCGATGGTATAAATCTTTCCTTTCTACATTGTAGAGGTGTGACCACTCATCCACCAAACAACACTACTGCCTTCTTTGTGAGAAAGGAATGAGAACCTGGGAAAGACAGGTTCATAACCCAGCTTCTCAAGCATACAGAATATTAATAGGTACATACATACATTATTCCTAAGAAAGAGTGAGTTTGGTAAAGAGTTGAAAAATGTCTGTATTTGGTAACTACTTTGAGAGAAAGTTACCTATCCCAGAAACAGAACAATCCTTGCAACTTTCAGAAATGGAATAATTTCTTTTGAATGAAGGCTTTGGGTAGTTTGTAAATAAGAGAGTTATAGTCTCAGGATTTGTATTGGGGATGAGGAGATAGCAAGTTAAAAATCCCATTTTAGGTGTGTGATTGGAGAAGGAGTCACAAGCTCTCAACCATATTCTCAGTGCTCATGGCAATTACTTGCAGTCATCCCCACTGGATTTAAAGGTGATGAAGTCAATAATGGGTTTCTGTTTCTTAAATGTAACTACTTTTTAAATGTTACAGTAAATTCAAAGATAGTCAGATTACTGTATTATTAAATACTATTTTTTGGTATATTTCTTGATTAGGAATTAATTCAGAATGCAGAAGATGCGGGGGCCACAGAAGTTAAATTTTTATACGATGAAACTCAGTATGGAACGGAGACTCTTTGGTCAAAAGATATGGCACAATATCAGGGTAAGAATCAATAATTAGTTAGGAACAGGTTTATGTGTTAACAGGTAATTTTAATAATTCACAGTACTCTGATGAAGTCTACCACATGTACTGCACTTCTTGGCATACTCAGTCCCACTTTTCCAGATGTTTTTCTTTGCTTTTGATGGGCAGGAGTCTGCTAAGTCAGTATTTTTAGAGAACAAAGAGTAAAAATCTTGAAATTCAAAGTAACAATGTAAATACATAAGTCTCTTATTCTATTCAGTAAACTTGTGAGTTATACTATTAGCAAGACAGAAGGGACACCCTTTCCACATATGTAAGAGTTCCCTGGATTTAGAAAGAAGTATTGTTTTCTACTTTTAGGTGTTTTGATATGGGTTGGGAAGAAGGGTTAAAGGAGACAAGGGAATAAGGACGATGAAAAGAAAGTAAGAGAACCATAACCAGTCAACTCATGATATCTCCGTCCTACTTTTTGATGTGCTGTGTACTAAAGAATGTTCATAAATTTTAGTGCACCTTAAAAGTCAATAGGATGATATGTATGATATGTACAACTATATATGATTATATATAATGGAATGACTAGAAACGATGGAAGGTTATTGAAAATAAGAATGATTGAGTCAAACTTCCCTGAACAGACTTTTAAAGAGGTGTAAGTCATATATTTTTGAAAACATGTTTTATGATTTAGGAGAATAATCAACATTAATTGTTAAATTCTTTAAACAGTATACATTTAACATTTATTAGAGCTGATATATTCATTCTTTGGTCAGATTTGTGATAGGCAAGTTGTACTTGTTTGTCGTGTGAAGACAGTGAGACCTAACACACCAGCAGGCTGCCGTTCTAGCCCTGACCTGTCCTGCCTTGGTGATGGGGCCCGCCGTCTCTCTACCGTCATCCAGTTTTATGAGAGGTGTACCCAAGTCAGGTGTCCGGGTTCTCGGACTCCCTGATTTATTGTAACTGCTGTTGAAACATACCAGGAGTGGAGAGGAGGCTCTTGTTCAGGTCATGGTCCTGCATGGGCCCACCATAAATCATGTCTCCACTGGGCACCCTTTTGCCCAGGGACCACTCCAGTCCTCGTATTTACTTACCATAATGAAGCAGATGGCCTGGCCCTGCTTAATTTCAGTCCACTTGCCTATAAATGGATATAAGGACAAAATCTGCCTCCAAGTTATTATTATTGTTTTTAAAGATTTTAGGTATTTATTTATTTGAGAGAGCGCATGAGCAAGCACAGAGGGAGAGGGAGAGGCAGACTCCCCACTGAGCAGGAGCCCAACGTGGGGCTCCATTCTAGGACCCTGAGATCTTGACTGAGCAGAAGGCAGATGCTTAACCAAGTGAGCCTCCCAGGCTTCCCTGCCTCTAAGTTATTTTGTGGATGAAAATTTTATGTCTGGTGTCACACTGCTATTATTATGGGTGTACTGTAGAGCCATGAAGGTGACAGTATGAGGAGATCCTAGAAATGTTTTGCTTCAAACTCCTACCTAAAGTCTAGGATTTTTTGCTTCTGGCCTTGACTTCACCTTGTTTAAGAAGAGTATTTGAAACAAGATTATTTGACTGAATTTATTTATAAGTACAGTTGACCCTGGAAGAATGAGCAATCAAAAATCTGTATAACTTCTGACTCCCCCAAAACTTAACTCCTAACAGCCTACTATTGACTAGAAGCATCTTATCCATAACATAGTCAATTAACACATATTTTGTATGCTACATATATTATGTACTGTCTGATTCCAAAATGGTGAACTAGAGGAAAAAGAATGTTAAGAAAATCATAAGAGAAAGAAGATACATTTACAGTGGTTATAAAAAAAAATCATGTGTAATCCATGCAGTTCAAACCTGTGTTGCTCAAGGGTTGTCTGTATACTTAAGAGATAGACTCTTGATTATCAGATGAGCTGATTTAAAATAAACTGGGACACATAAAAATAGGGAGAAATGATCTTTGATGCCTTTATTTAATAAATATTTGTTGAGGACCCTGCATGCCATTGCATATTTGAGAATGTTTTTCTCTTATATTCAGATGTTGATGTTGTCTTAGCTAGTATCATCTTCTTGGATCCTAGTTTTGTTTTCCTTTATTGATAGTTAATTTTGCAAATGCAAACTTTTCAGTCCACCTTGTTTTTGTTCTTTTTTATATAATCAGGTGACAGAAGTCTCAATCTGTCAAATCAGATGCATAGAAATGAGGAGCTCTCACCCATTTTCACCCCAGTAAGGATTTCAAGAATGTGGTTAATTATGAGAAGCAGTGAAGGAAGCGTGGAGAAGTCTTGGACTTCCAGCACTTCTTGTTAGGTCCATTCATGCTGTGCTGGACACCCCTGGGCCTACAGTTATCAGAAGTGGCCTCTGAGTGATGCACACAGTCATTGCCTACATGAAAGGAGCTATTTCAGTGATAAAACATGTTCACATCTTTCTCTGATAATTAAATAGGTTGTGACTCTCTCCCCTAAATCTGTAAATACCAGGTTTAGTTATAATAAGCAAGTTCTGAAAGCATCCACTACACTCCTCCACTAGCAGATAGTGTTAGTGTGTTTGCCCAGAGATCTGTCCTCAGCACGTTTACAAGGAGATTTGCTGGGTTCTCTCTCCCTGTAACCTTCCAAAAGGAGAAAGTTGATTGCAGGCCTGCTGCTCACCTTTCCTTCCCAGATAAGTATCTTCTGTACGAGAAAATTCTCCAAAGAAGTTTATTCTTTTGTTATTTCACTCTCAGAACAAAGAGGCACCTTTCAATCAAGGTGGATTGGGGTATTTTAAAATTGACCTCATAAGGTGGAGGTGGAGAGTCAATGAGATTCAAGATTAACACTCCAGGATGAGTATGATTCCAGGATAAGGGTAATCAGATAATACCGTCATTAAAATCTGAACTAAGAACTGGATTACACCTGCTCGATACAGAAGCCAGTGGAGTGATGCATGGAGCTGCCACAGGCAGTTGTCTGCTGGCTGTGGTGGGCTCATCTGAGCACTGCCCGGTTCAGCCGCCGGCTAGCCCTTGTGTCAAGCACACCGCGGAAGGCCATGGACACAGCCCCGCAGGCTGGCGTGCACATGTGTCAGGTACACTCCAGAAGCTGGCGTACAGGGCAGTTCCACGAACAGGGGTTTATGTCGCCTGTGTCCTTCCTTCTAGGAACTCACTGGTGGGTCTAATGGGATACAGTAAGCCTTGGACAGTGAGGTTGTGAGGAGGAAATTCCTTTTTGTGTGAAGCA